>VZUI01049363.1:0-156914 GCA_013401135.1 Cettia cetti | reverse complement strand
TTTGCTTGTCTTCCTGTACTACTACATTTGTTTATTTTAATATTCCTAGTAAAGAACTGCTATTCCTATTCCCAAATCTTTGCCTTAATTGCAAAATTATAGTAATTCGGGGGGGGGGGGGGGGGGGGGTTACATTCTCAATTCCAGGGAAAACTCCAGTTTTCCTTGGCAGATACCTGTCTCTCTAAACCAGGACAATTAGGAACAAAACTGAATACAAATGGAGGGTATGGCTAAATATATGGAAATCTGTAGAACTGCTTGTACAAAAGTGTGTATGTATTTCAAATTTTCCTGTGTAGTAAAAAGAAGCACCATATTTATGCCACAGACCACATTTAGCTACTACTCAAGTCCACTGAGGATTACACATCTAATTTCACTTCAGAAAATAAGTTAAAATTACAACTACAAATAAGATTAAAATTAATTTTGAATAAAGATTCATACTTATTTAAATCTGTATCTGAAATCAGTATTACTTTGATTTAAATTAACATCTCATAGGGGAGCTGCAGATAATTCCTGTACTTTTCTGAAGCAGAAGAGATCATAACCCTAATGAAGCACCATAACTAAGAGACAACCATTGTGAACTGAATGGCATTGGTGAGCTGCATTGTACCCTAACCAAGAAATTAGCTGGATTATCTCTCTAAGGACTGTTTGGAGACATTAAACCATAAACTGGTTTTGAAATCCTACAATTCTGCAAATCACCTAAATGAAATTAAAACAAAACCAGTGGAGTAACTTGGGAGTCTAAGTTCCCTGTAAGACCTAAACTTCTCATAGACATTTTAGGTGATGTTTGTTCATAAAGCCACCCAAGACCACCAAGTTCAGATAAACAAAAATAATTGCTTTGTATCCTTAATTACTACATAGCATCTTCCAGATGTCAGATTCATTAGCAATGCATTTGAATATAATTTAAATAATCACAATGCAATTTTAGAATATGCATAATTGCTTGCCAGAGGCCCTAGCTCACCAGAAGTAATAATTTCCACTTGTTGCAGTTACTTGATGAACTCAGGCTAAATAGTTTCAGTGCTTGAGCCAAGGTTTGTTGTCACAGCCTGATGTTGAAATTAAGTTTAAGACCTGGGAGTTGATTGTTCAGATGGGTGATATGGTTTTCTTAAAGTAAGTCTAATGAATTTGATGATTAGTTTGTTGTTTTTATTATCTGTTGCCAAAGTAATTTATGCTAGGCTTTTGACTGCTAATGAAATTTATGAAAAATGCTGGCGATAAATGCTTCTATAAAGTTTTTTTTTTTAATAGCTGTAGTAACCATTAAGTATGATATAGCTACTGACTAGTAGGATTAAAGTTTACCAGCTGAGGCCCTGTAAAAGTGCTAGGAAAGGTAATGCTCTCAATATACATAAATCTCTTGCTGTGGGTACTTTTGTAACATGGCTTGCTCTATTTGCATAACATAAATACACATATTAAAATCAAGCCTGTATTTAAGCCCAATTGACCAAAACTATGGATTTAAAAAAATTATATAGAGCAGTAGAAGTTCAGATGACTACTGAGCCACAGTTTTTTTTGTATTGGGACTAAAGGTACTGTAAATGCTGAAACCTCCCACATCATTGAGGTGCAAAGGTACAGCAGATATTTACCAGCAGCAGTAATACTTGAGATGCAGACAGAAGCAGCCACAAGGAGGCCACAAAGCTGCCCACCACTGTGCTGTGAATGCTGGTCAGTGCTCCCTCTGCAGCACTGACCCTGCTCCCTCTTGCTCCCTCTCTCTGTGAGGCAGGTAAACTTTATTGAGGCATAAAAGATGGGTGCAAGAGAAAAGCAGAACCCTTTCCAAACATCTGCATTCTGCTTTTCCAGCATCTTCTCAGAAACAGGAAAGAAAAACTAAAAGATATATCCCAAACTCAAAACAACAACAAAAAAGGTACTTTGTGCCTATTTTTGACAAACTGCTAAGATTTGTTTCACCCATCTGTGTCAATTACAGCATTTTCACCTCTTGTTAATGGTGCTGTTGAATATATAGGTAACATTCAATTTGAGTTCAGGTTTGACTGTTAATCTTTTCCCACCTCCACTGTCATGAAAATTTGTCAGTTTTATAATATGAAAAGCCATTTTAGTTTCTAGAGAAAGTAAACAAACTAGGGGGAAATATTTGCTAATCAAGATAAAATCCTGTCACCTTCATTAGCGCTTAGAGACTAGGTATTATTTAGTGTGAATAATGACAACAGAATCTCAGCTTGATTTCTGAAGTTGCTCCTGCATAATTTATTCAAAAGATAAATTCCCTAATGAAAGATACTGGATCTACTTTAAACCAACATTATTTCATCTATAATTACTGCCTCAGGAATACCAGACTAACTGCCACTTATCACTGTCAGTGACTTTTGAATTCCTGCTACAACTATGGTATCCCATTGGGTTTGTTTGTCTCCAAGAGAACATGATGTTTCAGGTTTGGCATGGCCCTAAAAAAGGAGAACAAAACCTCTCCTTTTCCCTAGAAATGTAAATGTCTTCTATGTGCCTCAGAACACAGAAAAGATTAAGTCCATTCATTTCCTCATAGTTATTTCCAACACGATGTACTATAATTTCCACCTGAAGTTTGCAGTAGCCCTTCAGTTCATTAGTGCTTCCCTTGCCTCTCTCCTTCACTTCTTATAAGCTGAGTACCCATTATCCATCACATTTCTCACAAAGTTGGGAAAAAATATAGATGCTCTAGCTGTCAGAGCAAACCCTCAGTCAAAAATCCTCACACTTTGTCATTATGAGAATCTAATATTTCATTAGGAAACCATTAGGAGTAAATGTGCTTATGAACATTAATTTGCAATTGTTCATTGTGAGCATTAGAGAAACTATTAGTGGTGTGTCTTAATCAAGTGCTCACTGTGGACAAGAAAAGGCTGGGCTTTATTGAGTAATGACTACAACACCACTTGTATGTCCTTTACTTATACATCTGTTGCTGTGCAGTGGATGACTTCAGATGCAAGTAAAACAAAAAACAACAACTGGTTACTGACAGAAGACTTTGTTTCTCCTCACTATGGGAAGATTCTCTGGCTATTATTTGTCAAAAGTGGTCAACAAAACCTTCATGATTGCTTTTAGTAAGTTCTCATTTCTGTTTATTTTGTACATAGCTAGTATCTTGTGCTAAGATTATAAAAAAATAAGAGCAAACCACTTTTTTTTTGTCACTTGGTAAATCAAAATGAGCAATTACATCATCTATGTGTTAGTGGCAGCTGTAAAAGTTTTCAGTCCTAGAACTGTGCTGGAAATAGCCTTATTCTCAATGGTGGGCAGCAACTGTTTCTTCTAAACAGAAGGCATACAAACCAAAATTCTCCTGGAAAGACCTCACCTCATAAAACATCTTGTTATTTAATTTGGTCTCAACTAATTGGCAATTTAGACAATAACTTGTGTCCAAATTCCAGACGCAGCAGAGAACAGAAACCTACAGGGAGCTGCACCAGGTTGCTGGGACACAGCCCAGGTGCCACTGTGCTGACTGCAGTGTTCCTCAGAGGTGGCACATCCCTGTCACACACAGTGTGTACAGCCTCACCCCATGGAAAGGCTACCAGGACTGTTGGCAGGTACTGAGCATGTTGGATGTATCAGCCTCATTGCCTACCACACGTGCAAGATAGTAATTTTGATTTCTGGTGTGCATGCAAATGCAGAGCACCTCTAACTCTGCATGTGTAAGCAATCACACCTGAGCCCTTCAAATGCAGAAACAATCTTCCTAGCACCTCAAACAGCAGTCAGCATGGCAACCTGTGGCGAGTTCCTCTGTTACCTATTATCTGCAACATTGCAGTGAAATGCTTACATTTTTTTAGATTAAAAAGACAATAGGAATTGTAGGCAGATTTTTTTCTCTTGCCTGAATAGTCTGTATTTATCTCTAGGCAACAGGAGAGAAGGAAAGTACAGAGAGCTTGCACTGTCATCTGATTGTGTAACACTTCAGACCTTGTCTTGGAGTGGAATGCAATGTATTGTGGTTTCTTTTTTAATCTAGAATTAGTTCTGATATATTCAGTCATGCCCTCACTTTCAAGAAAATACAAACCACATCTTTCAGACAGGGAGTAATAGCCCTTACCTTCTCAGCCAAGAGACCTCCAACAGAAAACGAGTTGATTTTACAAGCCTGCAAAATCTTCAAGCAGATTTTCACACACATACCTGATAGCCCACCGACATCCATCTTCTTCAGGTTCTTCGCCTCCAGAATGACGACAGTCAGTTTGCCAGCAGTAGGCACATAACGGAGGGAGAAGCAGATATCACCCAGCTTTTCTTGCTGTGAAAGCAAAGAAGACATGATGTCTTATTTTAATGCTTTTTATTTCCTTTTAGAAATTGGAATTTTGAAAGCCCCACAGAAAATTAGCAGGATTACATCTCTGACTTGTACTGCTAAAGAAAACATTCAAATGAACAATATTGAGAAAACTACCACAAATTGTCCAGATTAAATCTGGATAAATCTGGATTGATAACCTCAAGTCTGTTGTGGCAACTATCCTTATAGAACCAAATGACAAGGTACGTGCTGGCCAGAAAGTAAGTGATACTTCTCACGATTTCACCCCTGACAATAAGGGTCCCACAAGCACTGTTTGCTCTTTAAACTAAGCCAGGATTTTTTTTTTTGTTTTCTCCAGGCTGCATTTCAGTGGAAATCTGTTAAGAAACATGCATGCACAGCTATTAGGCTGTTTCCCGTGAAACAGCAATATGGATCTTTCTCATCACACTTTGTCACAAAAACAAAAAAGTATAAAAAAACCACAAAGTACCAAATACTCAGTATAAAAAAAGACTTGTCTCTTATCTGTCAGAAGAGGGAAAAAAAGGCAGATAGAAACCATGAAAGGACACAGTACATCACTCCTCACATAACGAATAGTTGGAAGGATTTGGTTTTGCCTTCCAGCCCATCATCTGAGATGCTGCCAAATGCAGCCTTTTGCTATTCATCGCTTAATATTTTCCTAACAGTCCTGGCAAGGAGGGAAAAGCTGAATGATGTTCAGAATTACAGGAACTTTGTTTTAAAAGGATGAATAACAGATAGGAACTTGCAGATGAGAGAGGGAGGATATTGCTTAGAAATGAGTTGGATGATCCAAGCTGCTTTCCTCCAAAGCCCACGGTATCTCTAGGGGGGCTAACAAGGATGTCTTTGAGACAAGAAGGATGAGCTTACACCAGGCAGACCAATAAAAAAAAATTCAGACAGCCATGCTTCTCTTTCAAAGGCATTAGTTCTTATGGCATATGTATACTTCCACAATTTATTCTGACAGTAGAGTATAAAGTACATTTCTATGATCATATCTCTTTGCTTCCAGTGTTTTTTTAGACACAACTGAGAGCAACTCACTCACATACTCATGGATGTAATGGATATTTCCTACAGAATAGACAGTCCATGTGCAAAGGACTTTACCTATAAAGTGACAGATTCTGAACTGATTATTTCAAGTCGGGACTAAAATCCAGGGATAGTAAGAGATAATCCCTGCCAGACATCATTTCAGCAATCACCAGTGGTCAGGAAACATACAGAACAAGCATAGTTACATGTAGTTAAGATATGCTCAGACAGGACAAACAAAATAACTTGTGATGCTAAATGCATGTATTGTATAAAAATGCTGTCAGAATGCCAAGTTACTTGTGCCAGTATCTTGAAAATTCATGGTGTCCTCCTCACCTCAAAATGATATGGTAGAATTGGGACAGATTCCAAGAAAAGCAGCAGGAATAAGCAAGGCTATGACACAGTTTCAGCAGAAGGAACATGTAAGCAGATTAGGACTCTTCAAGTTCCAGTCAATAGTTGGGGAGGGACATCTCTCTGACCCAGAAGGGCTAGAATGATGTCATTACCATGTTCAAAAGAAACGACATAAATATAAAAAAAATACTCCCATTTAGAACCCTAGATGTCTTTCAGAACATGGACTGCACTACCATGAAAGAATTTACGGTTTCTCCCTGACTGTATATATTGTCCTAAATCCCAGAACAGATCCAGATCATGAAAATATGGACTTCAGCCATGCAATCTACATAGTTCATGCCTGGCTTTAGCTGAGCTTCAAACAGCACAGTGACAGCAAAGCATGCTCCTATTCACCTGACATTTGGTTTTGCAAGTCCATATTGGATAGGGTAACAGGGAAGTCGATCTATCACTTGCAGGTTGTTCAGAATGAAAGAAATCAATTGCTTATTGATTTGTGCTATCATGATCACAGGTCACCCAGCCACCCGGTGTTCTCCACAGTCACTGCTCTATTACACTGTAGAGTTGGCTTAGATTTGCCTGTGGATTCATGGGGCTCTGAGAAGACTGAAACAAAGTATACACAAAAGCTTATTTTAGTCCCTCGTCTTAGAGATCTTTATACTTACATATTACACACAAAGGCTCTGCCTCCAGATTCATTAGGCAGAGCTGTAGTTGTAGCAGCATAGGAACTTCTGTCCCCTTTTAAATCAATACCATGCTCCTAATTGTTCCTTTTAGTGGATATTTTTAACGGTTTTTTTAGCTTTTGTTTGTTTCAATTTTTGATTTTTAAAAAAATTTGTTTGGTGGGTTTTTTTTTTTTTTTGTAATCTTGTATTGAGACAAGAGTGTGTTTAGAAAGCATAGATAGTGTTAGAATTGTTGGTTCTGATCTGAGTGCTTCAGCAGTAGCTGAAGGAAGTACTTTACACTCAACAGCTATTGCCACGGAGACCATCACTTCTCACAGGCATTTCTCCATTTGTAATCATGTTATGTTACTGTGCAAATACTGCAATTGTCTAGACAGAAGAGTAATTTTAAGAGGATGTTTAATGCTTTTTTAGCTTCTTTTAATGCAATTTTAGCTGCCGAAAACACAAAGAACGCAGCATTATGCAAACTGCCAGTTTTCCATAGATCACCAGGAAGCCATGGGAAATGGCAGCAGATAATGGGCTAATTCCAGTGAATAACCTGAAGAAAAAATGTAGGCACCTCAGTAAATGCCTCCAGAATCAAGTTTAATACTTTTTTTTATTGGTATGAAAATCTATATCAACTGCATTTCAACAATATTTCTTGTACTTGTAACCTTTTCTCTTTGCATGACTGCCACACTTTTTTTTAATTCAAAAATTATTTGTCAGGTAAAATGCTGGAAGTGGCAGCACTGCAATGAAGCAAAAAAACCCAATCACTAGAGGTGTGGTTTGCAGGAGATAATTACAAACCCCTGCAGGGCTACACAGTACAGATGAGTGCTGCTGGTATGGTGATTATCCCATGGAGATGCCTTATTGTTATTATTAATTTCTTTCAGCCCTGTGTATAAATAATTTATGTTAGTAAATTACTTTGATGGAAACTGTAAGTTAGTGTTAGAAACTTCCAGCTGGGAGGTTCACAGTCATTAACCTATTCATGTATAATGCTTATACACCAATCAAAAGATTCTCTCCATCTAAGCAACTTCATAACTTCATTACTTTTAAAGAGGATGCAATGGAGCAGAACATAAACGACAGAGACAGTGCTGCTAACACTTCTTCAACTTAGGAAAGGTTATTTGAAGACCTGTTGAGAACCTGGACTTTTTAGAGATGACTCCTAAGTAGTTCCTGCCTGTTCTGTGCTTCTTCTCCTATTTATCAGTAACCATGTTTGCCTTGACAGTTCACTCTCCTAATGAGCTACAGAGAAAAATGCTTTTTATGCAGAATACTCTCATTTGTACTGCAGAATCTCTAACAGACATATCTATCTCATTAATATAAACATTCTCTACATTTTTTTGTGGAATATATTATGAGAAAGTTGATGCTTGCTGTTCTCTTAGTAAAACAATACCAAAACAACAAGCCACAGCATCATATGTTTTTGCCTAATTGGATATAACACTTAAAACCAATCAGTATAGGAAGAATATAAACACAGGGAAGTGGCTTTCTAACTTTGGTACCTGGTTTTGATTGTGAATATTTGCATAAGCCTGAGAGAAACACAGTATGATGCAATTCATGGGCAAAGACCCAAAACAGTACCATCTTACTCTAATCAGTATTTAAATGAAAGCTCACAAAGTTCACTGCATAGTTTTCACAGCAACCAAAATGTTTTAAAACACTGTGGAGAAAACAGGGGTAGCATAAATGTGGGTTATGAGCTAAATTAGCATTTTTCAAATTCAGGAAAGTCAGGTAAACTGTAATGACAGAATCTCTAATCCCAATTCCCACACTGATGGACTTCAGACAATTTTAAGGCCACCACGTGCTGTCTGCACATGGAGATCTCAAATCCAACAAATTCCTTTTCTTGCCATGAAAGGCATGAATACACTAAGCTTCAAAAAGTGCCACAATACTAGTGACAGAAGCACATGGATGCAGAAATTGATGACTTAGACTGGTCCCAACTTCAATTAAACCACAGTAGCAAGTGGGAAGAATTAGCAACCTATATACATAACTGGGATCTAGAATTATGAAAGCATTGCTCCTCCACCCCCATAGAGCAAACAGGGATCACACGGGAGAAGGACAATACTGGTTTGTTGAGCACCCATTTTTTCTTTAAACATGAAATTTTATTGCTACCACAGCTGTCTGACATTACTAGTTCCAAAGGCACTGCATTTTTTATAAATACATGCTTAAAGAACAAAGCAGAAAATTTCAAACCTGCAATAGGTATAATCAGGAAAGAAAGAATCTTTTCCCCTTATATTTGCAAATTAGGGCCCAGACAACCCCACAATATGAAGATGATTCTGCCACAATTAGGCAAAGGAGTGGGAAGTGAGCAAAAAGCTCCTAGAACTCAGTTTGTAGAAGCAGGCTAGAAATAGACAGAACAGCAGAGAAAGATAAGGAAGGGGAAGAAAAGTTGGAGCTAACATGTCAACCCTTATGGCACTTTGGAGACCATCACATGAATATACACATATGTACACCAAGTACCACTGTACCCCAAAGTATGTGCACTACTTTTGGGAGAAAATACCAAGAGCAGATAGGAGAGGCAGAGCTCTCCCAACCCTTTCAGGGAAAAGGTTTACTGCAGAAGTACCTGTTTCAGACTTGCAAAATGTTATCTATACATCCAGTCAATATAAACCTGAAGGGCTTTAACAACTGCACCATTAATCTGACAAGCAGAGTAATTCCTTTATTGTCTAAAAGAATTTCATGCCCATGAACACAGCAGCCAAGCTGGAAGTAAATAGGTGCTAAAAGCCTATGGAGAGAAGGCAGAACCATCTTCATGACTGTACCTACTGCAATTTTAAAGAAAATATTTTAAAACAATAAAATATGAATAGACAAGTGCCCTACTGCACTACTCCTTACTCTATGATCAGTCTGTGTTTTGTCTTACAAAATGGAAGTACAGAATGTTTGATCAAAAGTCTCTCCTGTTTGCTTTTACTAACTTTTTCTTTTAGAAGAGTCTTCATAGATTACACCCTCTTCAAATGTGCACACTTGGTCACAAAAGGAAGTCCCTGATAATGTATGTGCAGTTACAAGACATCTAACAAGTAAATCAAGCAACAAAGTGAAATGGGTTCTAGCATGAGATGTTGGAAGAAACAGAATTCTCAAGGCAAAGATCCAGAGGGCTCACTTTGGACCCTGCAGAAAAGAGACTAGCAGTGACAACAGGCTAAAGAAGAGATGGAAAAGAGCCTGACATTAGGCAAAGAGAAAACAGAAATAAAGGTCCATGAGGCAAGTTTTAAAAGAGAGAAGTTCTAGGGCAGACAGGGAATAATCTTTCAAATGAAGTGAATTCATTAAAGGTATTGGGAGGTAGTATGTGTAGGCATACAGTCATGCTATAAAGTGTAAGTGAGAAAGAGCCCAAAGAATGGGTTTAATTGACTTCCCTACCACAGTCCTACTCTGACTCGTTGTGATAGAAGTTTTTTATGCCAGCACTACTTTTTACCTTGGCTTAAAAGGAACAGCCCTATCAGGATCTTTCTCTGGCAAGAAAAATATCTACTTCTTTTTCCTTCTTCCCCTCAGCCCCCTCTGAACAGCACTACTTGAAACAGAAATTCATGATACATCTCTGTCCTCTTGGTGCGATATATATAAAAACCCAGTGGATTGCATTTCTTTTTACTGCCATAACTATGTAATAATCCCCAAAACAATGGTAAATTGGACTTGAAAGCAATTGTGCAATAAATTTGAACCAGCCAATGTTATTAAAAAATTAACAAACTAGGTTTTCTCAGCTTCCTCCTTTTAGTTTGCTTATTACATTTTTAACTATTTAGAGAGAGTACTGCAATTACTGCTCTCTGAAAAGCAGAGAAAATGGAAAGAGAAAACACTGTTATTATTAGTAGAAAATGACACTTCACAGTCATCAGCTTAAAAGCAGCACAATCAGATACCTCTTGCAAAATGAGAAATGCTTTGGCTGAAGGCAGCTGAAATCAAAGATTAGCTAAACTGCACTTTTTGATTTCCAGACCATGCTACCAAACAGAACAAGTTCTTCATTAGACAAGAAGAAAATGAATTTCTTAAATAAATGAGAAAGGGAGGAATGAATGAAAAGAATCATATATGGCTGAACGTCATGGCCTGGTTTTCTGTAACTCTTTGCCTATCCACAAATGCTTGCAGCTGGGTGCTCTGCTTTAATGATTGCATGTCCCTCTGTTTTCCCACTTGGCCTCTCCTCAGTTCCTGCCTGATCATATTTATAAATGTCACTCACGTCTATGCAGACCAGTGCACAAAACAAAATTAATTTAACTGAATGGCACACTAATATTATTACTTTTGACAGCACGGAAAACTTATTAACTACAGTATGTCACAAGGCTAGTCTTCTAGTGAGCAGTTTAAGTACAACATTGAAAGGAAATGTAATACATTTGAATGATTTTTTTTCTTGGCTTATCAGACATTGTGAGAAGTCAAATCACAAAGCTTTTCTCTAATGATTAGAATATTATATATGCACTGCAGTCACTCTACAGAAAGTCATTGTCCTCCTGTGATAGGTAATAGGAAGCAACACAACAGTTCCCTTGCTTGACTTGAAATTTCCTGTAGTAAGTATGACCATCTTAATGCTCAGTTAATGTAGTTAGTGTCTACTACCAAGTGTGTCTTTAGTTTCCAAAGGTGATTGAATTAAAAGCTTTAGACTATGAACTACAATTACAGCATACATCCAAAAATATGCAAGATCAGTAGTCAGTAAAGAACTGCAATTAAGAATCAAACTAATTAGCAATTTCTTACTTGTAAGATGTATGACTGCATGTGGTAGTGTACAAAAAACCTGGCATGTACAGAGTTCTTGCTACAACAACCATACATTAGTGACTACCCCAAGACAGAACAAGCTGATTTGAACAAACCAGTAAAAGTGGGAATGATTGGTATGATGAAATGACTAATCATCCATCCATGGCTGCTGGTAACTACCACAGAAATTCATCAGCACCAGGGAAAGACTATCAAGCAAAATCAGTGCCTCCATTACTGAAGCTATTTACTGTGTTTCTATTTGTTCTGCAAAAACCATAAAGAGAAATTCCGTGGATTTCATGGATTACCTTCACGGGCAGCCATCTTCTTCCCTTTCCTGGAACTTCAGCAAACTACTAAGACAATAAGACCTACTACTAAGACATTAAATAAATGTTGACTGATGTCCTTTCTCTCCTCTCTTGCTTGCTGCAGCACCAGTTCAGCTTTCATGTTCTTCCGTAATATCCCCTAGCACTACCTCCAGCTCCCTTTCATGATCACATCACAAACCCACACAGCCGAGAAGCCTCCTCCAAAACCTTCTGAACTGGCAAATAGGAAAGAGGCAATACACACTGGCATTTTTTTAAAACTAGAAGCTTGCTGGCTAGCTATGGGCAGGCTAAACAGAACATATACCCAGCCACGTGCTCAAGGCTTTCCCTGAACAGAGCAAGAATCTGAGGATCCATCTTTGTTAAGACACTGCATTCCTTTACACTTACAGAAATTTTCTTACCTTGCTCTCAAACTTCCAGGGCAGCACAAAATTTTGTACCAAAACTAGCGTGTGCCTTTATTTTCACACAAAGACAACTCAGCCACACAGAAGGGCAAGGATTCCCACTGCACTGCAGCAGTTATCTGAAAAGAGCTGCACACCAAGGATCAGCACAGCAAAATGAAAAGGAACTAGATTTCCTAATGGGAAAACCACAGACAGCTGATCTAAGTTGACAGCTGATAGATAAAGACTTATAACAAGACAGTTCTCCACCTGTAATTTATCAAGGTGAAGATTTTCTTTCATGTAAAATTTCACCCAAGCCCATGGCGTCTGTTTTTTCCATTCACTTTTTTGTGCTACAAGCACATGTAGGACTAGCAGTTCCTTTCTGTATCACTGTTTTTCATTTGAAAAGTTTTCTTACATTGTCCTCTTTTCCTGATTTTTGTACTGAAGATTTTTCCAGAGCACCAGAACTGCCTAAACATGAGGTGGGGTAAAGGATATGCAGCTGGAAAAGAGGCAAGCTGAAAAGCTCAGAAAAGCTCTTGTTCTAGTGCTCGTAGTTTAAGGGAAGTCAGAAATATGTAAATACTCTCTCAGATAATTTCAGTACTTTTGTCTTTGGTTCCACTTGAACTAATACTACAATGGCTTACATTATATGTCTTAAGTTCAGCACATTAAATACTTGTGTTCAGTTCAACACTAAGGTCCTTCAAACTAGTGCGACATATTCAAATCTGTTGACTTACCCTTACCAGGCTTATAAACACTTCTTAAACGAAGCATTCAAATATTTATTTTTATGGAACTACTGAAAGATATACGAAGTGTTGGATAAATACATATTGGCAAATTCCTCTTTTGTTATTCTACCTCTCCTGACTATTTCACTTTGAAAAAGTCTCTTAACACATTCTTTAGGAAGACAAGGCAGCTCAACAAAGGTCATCGTAGCAATCAGAACCACACACTCAATTGTATAAATTTCTTCAGTAAAAAGAAAGAGTTCATTGCAGTTATCTAAAAATCTAGGAAAGAGGACTGCACTTATCATAAGATCTCTGGCTCAATGATGTTCCTTTTTAATAAATCTTAGACCACAAGGGAAATAAGGCTGAAACAGTGCTAATGTTACACTTGTCTTACTCAAAAAAGGTCAAATAGGATGAAGGTGGTATCTATCAGTCATTTGTCTTTTACCAAACCCAGATGAAACAAAAGAAGAATTCACAAAAGTTTGTAATAATGTTGATTTAAAGGATATAAAATATTATGAATGTAAAGTCATGTTGTTTTATGGGAAAGAAAGGTCTTTTCAACTAAAACCAGATTTCCTCTTTGGCAAGATTGGAAATTTGCTTGATGAAGGAAACATGCACTTTTTTTTTTTTTTCTTCTATTCAAAGTCTACTGCTGTTATTATAGGTAGGGAAGACACTTTGCTGACAAAGGAGGCAGGCGATATAAAAACTATCATAACAGCAAATAGTAATGCAACAGGTTGGTTAGAAAGAAAGTGTTTAATTAATTACCTGTAACCAGTCACGAAGAGGACATTTTTGTACAGCCAAAAGCAAATTTCCTACATTCTACGACAAAGAATTCAAGACTTTTTGTAAGTATCTTCTGAATTAGGAAAGGTCTCTTAACAAGGCAATAACTCCTGCTGAGGATTCACGGTCATAAGCTACAGACCATGAACTGCTAGTGTAATGCTGTGCAAAACAATCAACAGTAGACATCATCAGAAGAGGCTAGCGACTTTGTCTGCCCGGCAAAGAAAACTGTATGCTGCACACAGTTCTTGTGTACATAATTTTTTTTTAGATGCTGAAAACCACAAAGACAGCAAAAAATCACTACTCTTACTGGAAAAATGAAAACCTGATTTTGAAAAACACAAAAGATTAATTTCTGCAGCTTTCTGAAAAGAGGATTGGACATGTCTTGATTACAGTGAATAAGTACTGTAGAGAAGAGCAAGCATCATGTATTAAATTGCTTGAATCTACTGAAGAAGGGCATAACAAGAATCAGCAACAGAGTAGAATCCAGTAACATGCAAGTAACAAATGAAGTACACATTTTTAAGATAGAGTATTGCTGAAGCTATAAAAGGATGTGTTATTTTCTTCATCTACTTACGTCTTAAAATCAGAAACTTGCAAACTTTTTGGGATTCAGGACCCTCTACGAGTTTTCCAGTGGAGGTGCAAAGCTGCCTATAACAAACATTGCCAAGGGCTGAGAATCAGAGTTTCTAGCTCCTTGCTCCAGAACCAAACAAGGTCTGACTTTCAAGCTTGTAAGGGGGTTTCCTTGTGCCACCTTCCTCCCAAGTTGGCACTTGGAGAACACTATTAGCTCCAGGATGCTACCTGTTTCCTAGACTGAATTTGATCACAGGAGATTCTTTGAAATTTCCTTGAAGACCTAGGAGTTCTCCAGATTTAGGGCAAATAATACCACCTAATTTAGAGAAATGTCTAAATGAATTGATAGGAAATAGCACTATTTCTAAACAAAACAAAGTTTTTTTTGAAATGAGAGAACTTTTTATGAAAGAAAATTTTAATGTTAGCTACTATAAATGATCCACCTGTCATAAAAAACTCTGCTCTAAAACATCACAGAAAATTAATATTTGTTCTGATAATGTGCAAATCTGAGTGAGTAAAACCACTTTCAGCATAATCCAGTTCTAAATCTGGGCTGGGCGTTAACAGACAGGGGATGCCAGCTACAGATCACAGGGCACTCCCACAAAAATGAACTACTGCCAGTTTGGAAGCTGAGGCTCCACTCATCAACAAGCGGTCCTCCTGTTAATTCTCACAGTTACTGAAGAAGATAGGAAAAAACAGAGGTAAAATAACTGGATTACAGATAACCAGAAATAATTTAAGTAGCACTTAATATAGAGCATCTGATGGGAAGCTGCCTGCCCGTTGTCAGCCATAGCACTGAGAAGCTGCAGTGTCACGTTCTACACCAGTGGCACTAAAAGCAAGTTGTAAACCCCACATTGGCAATTGTACAGGGAACTACTTGAGTCAGAATTTTATGGCAAGCTCTTTGAATAAGAAGAAGAGATTTGAACCTGAGGTCAGCCACAAGTGGAGAAAGGCAAAGAGAAGGGTTCCCAAATTCAGTTGCCTTTATCAGTGTAAGTGGACATTGTAGTACCTCCTAACTCCATTCTGTTGTAGGCAAATGCATGTGGCTGACCAAGCAGCAATAACACCACTTCCAACTCTCTCACTGCTAGTTAGGAAACTTCTGTCTCTGACACTATTTCCATAATTGTGATTGCAGATGTAATTGTTAAGGAAAACATCTTGACCTGCATGTCACTGGATTCAGTTTCAGGTACATTTTACCCTAGCTTTAGGCCAGCAAGAAGCACATACAGAACATATCTGGATCCAAAAAGAGATCGGAAATGGATTTCATCAGCACACTGATGATGGTAGCTCAATGCGCATTGTGTTCTGCTCCAATGAGACAGCAGTAGTAATTCTGTTGCAACAATCATAATCCAGGGCTCTACAAAAAGTATAGTACTCTGAAAAGTCTGCTAATGGAAGGGACAAAACAACTACAGCATCCCTCCATCACTCTAGTGAGTGAGCCAGCCAGCCAGCCCCTGAGTGCTTCTCTAGTTATGATAGTAGTAATCACAAAGTAAGCGGCAGAAGACCACAGAAAAGGAACAGGAGAGAAGTATTGGTGCACGACCTGCATTACCTGTAACAAACTAACAACACATCAGCACTGATGGGATTTATATGATACAACTGAACGGGAAACTGTAGGACTGAGGTATCTCTGTCTGTCATCCATTTATCCTAGAAATAAGACTTGGTATACTTCCTAAATCCATGTACTCCAACCTCTTGAAACATTAGCATAAACTAAATAAAAGTCTAGTACCTCTGAAGTGAAAAACCAGTCCTATGTTCTGGATTCTAACTGTGATTAGGGCATTTTGTGCTAATTCCTGTCACAGGTACAATGCAAAGTACTTCAGATACCATTTTAAGCTCATTGTTGAACTAAAGGAAACACAATAGGCTCTGAAAAGAGGTTAAATGGTTACTATGGTAATCTCTGACATGGTTTAAATTAGTGTTTAAAAGGTGGTAGAGGAAAAAAAATAAAGAAATTTGCTTATCCCTTTCTTTCTTGGACCACTATTCCTAAACCTTTGTCTCCCCTTTTCAAAAATGCATCTTTTTCTGATGTTTCTGGAACCCAAAATTTTCTAGTTCTACTTGGAGTGGGCACAAAGAGATTGAAATAGCACACAACTCCTCCTCAACCTTCTAGTGAAAATGCTGTTGTCTTTGTGAGACCTGCTCTTCCCTCATGCCTGTAAAAATGCTGCTTCCTGTTCTGAAGGTCCTCCTAATGACACTGTATTTTGATACAGCTGTTTTACAGCTTCCCTTAGCTCTTGATCCTGGTTTATAACAGCAGTCAGATAACAATTTTTGTCACTGTTGGTTTGGAAACGTAGGGGAGCAAGGGAAATAAGGTATTAGCCTGGACTACTGCGAAGCTTCTGCCTAGAATCCTAGTGAGGCCATTTCTGCCTCTGGATTATACATTCACTGATGCTGGTAGCCAGAAAGATAAGTAAGTACATAAAAGTCTAATAGGAGAACAATGCTGAACAATTCCAGATTTAGCACATTCTGTGGCTCTTTCACACTCATCAGCTGGTCTTAAAGATTCAGTTGCAATCTCTCTGAGAATACCGAGATTTGGGACTACTCCACAATTAAATCTCTATCTCCTGAAATTCCTTCTGCAGTTTCCATCCAAAATATCTCTTCATACACTAGCTTCAGATGAGTTTGATCCCTCTCAGTAGCTTCCTCAAAACTCTACAAAAACACTATTCAGAACACTGCTTTCCAATTGCCATCGTGTGTGGCAATTGTACTTTATGCTTGAGCTATAAAGCCCCACACAGTAATATTAATATGTGGAGGGAATTGCCCACTATTCCTTCCTCCAGCCTTGTAATTTTCTGCAAGGTTCTTAGCAATATACTTTGTCTGAAACAAGTATTATTATTATTTTGTGTATTAAGGATCATTAGATGCTTAGCACCAAGTGTAGGATCTATTATTTCAGCCTCAAGATGCCCTTCCACACATGGAAGGAAAACGGTAATGTTTTTGGCTAATAAGCAATACATGTTTTTCTGATCTCAGAATGAATGCTGTCCAGGAACAGAAAGGCCCCAGAAGGGCCTGAATTTAACACTATCACTGAGCTTCTCCATCTTTCATGCTGTCCTCTGTATTTGAATTTAATGTCTGTAAAGCCAGACAATTTGAGATGAATCAAGACAAGTTCCCTTTTGATTTCAAGTAAGCCAATTACATTCTTTTCATTATAACACAAGAATGTCTCTGACCTCCTAAGGTGTCTCTTCCAGAGAGGGAGTTATGACAGAGAATACTCCACAAAGGTATATAGTGGGATTGTCAGCACTTTGAGTATGAAAGATGAAAAAAGAAACGCATAATTCTAATGAACTGAATACAGTACCCTTACAGCTCTACTTGAATCATATTGTTTTACCTTTAAAATAATTTCAGCATCTTCAATTTCAAGATTAAAAAACCCCTCATTAACTGCTGAAGAATTTTAAAGCAGGATTGCTTATTCTCAAACTTCAGAACCTCTGTTTTGTTCCCTGTCTCAGTAGGAAATTCAGAGGCAGGACAGATGCTGCACTTAAAATGTTGAACAGGCAATTCAACACCTCTATTTACTGCATAAGCTCTTCACAAAACCTGACAATTAAAACCTCCTTACATTTCACATTTTAAAATTTTGATTTGGTCTAAGAAGAAGTGAATTTGGGAAGATGTAAACACCATGCGGAAAACACAGTGTTCCAATATAATGTGCAGCTAAATAAAGGAAACCTCACATTTTAAAATTTGTCTGACACTCTGACAGCATCTCCACAGGGATAATGATACTTTATTTTGCAAAGCACTGTGCTCTCTGCAAAGCTGTAAAAGAACTAAGCAATAGGAAAAGCCTATTAGATCATCTGTCCATTGCTCATGTAACTGTAACAAAAAATAACAGTGATTTGCTGCTGTAATTTGACAGTGACTTCTGTAAAAATGTCCTTTCTTCTTAGATCTCTGCAAGTTTCAGTTCCAGAGAGTCAATAAGCTGGTGGCTCACTAACTTTTTCACAGTCTCTAACTTCTGTGAAGTATACCAAGGTATTAAATACACATTTCAGGCCCACTTTTCCACCACCTTCCTTCATCTTTTACTTTTGGATAAGGAAGGAAAGAACAATCCTCGTGAACAGCACAGTCAAGGTTCACAAAACTGCTCTTTCACCTGCAGAAAGCAGAAAATTCTCTAGCTGCAAAATGATTTCCTCTCACCCCTTTCCAAGGCAGCCCCATGCATCTCTCCTGCTTGGGATTGTGTACCACATAGGAGTGACACTGGTGTTTTCCAGCAAACTTCCCACTCAGAAGCCTTGTGTAAAATATACCCATCATCACCCACTGTGGTATGAGCATGCATCCATCATATAACCTAACCATGGTGGATGCCTGATCAGATAATGTATAGTCTCATGTGACGGCAGTTGTGAAAGATCTGCAGAACTCTTGGTGGTGGATGCAGGTCAACAAAGATCCTTCTCCTTATGTTAAAATCCTCTGCTTCTCCATTGCTTTCAACGGAAAGAATTGTTTCTGCTCTTCCTTATATTACCTAAAATTTCTTGGCATGTTTGCTACAACAGGTTTTCAATTTAAGTGCCAGTATAACAAAATGTCTGGAGGGAAATCAGCTGAAGTATTCAGAAGATGACTCTCAGTATGATTCACACTGCTGTGAGCAAAGAAGAGGTTTGTCTGGCCTGCTGTACAGGAGTGATAACAGATACTGGATGCAGTGTGTACTCAGATAAAGTTAATAGCAATGACATCTGGTAGATGACAGAGAGGAGCAAACTCTTGTGATCTGCTTTTTAACACTCTGTGCCCAAACCATTATATGTCAGACTTGGTAAAAGTGAATAACCTTTCAATCTATCACTCCTCCCTCCCACACTCAGTCAAATGAGACTGTAGGTCTACTAGACACAAGGACAGCAGATCTAAAAGAAGCCAAGGAAAAAGAATTCAAGGCTCATTAGTAGTGGCCTCCTCAATATTTAGCAGTCATTGCACATTCCCAAAGCCCTCTCACAGTCATAACAAATGCTCACACAAAGGCTTGTACCTTCAAAGTACTTCACCAACATAAATATATTAATAAGACCTTTCCCAGAAGAGAATGCAGTGTCAGAGAGATGCCATTCAAATGGCTAGAGTGTGAGAGATAGAGCTTACTTTACTTCATTAAACCTTCATCTGTCTTCAATTTTAAGCACATTTAGAAAAAAGGACAGAATGTACAGTGGAGCTGTATGAGCCAAAAGAAGAGTAACTGCTTGTAAAATTGTTTTGCCCCCTATGATTGAAGTGGTAATTAAATTGTAATTCTGTGATGTGCATCAACTGAATTTGACATAAACTAAAACTGAGATTTTAATATTCACATTGACTGATGTCACCTAGATAGTTCTTTTAAAGTGACTGGTGACAACTGCCACTGATTCACTTCAGGATACATCTTGTCTAGGGGTCATAATTAAAATACTAAGACACTTTGGCAAGTTATACTTAATTTCAAACATATTTAGAATTATAATTAGCATTAGTTTGCTGAGAACTGACAAACTTGCCTAAGTGTTGTAAGGGCAAGAAAGGAAATAAAGCCTGTCATTCTTCAAATATTGCAAATCTCATGTAGATGTGCTTTTCAAGGACAGATTCATTACACAATCACAACGTGTAATAGTCTGCAAAAGATACTTTGTTAGCAATAGAATTACATTTGTCATAAATTTTTGGGTGAAATCCAGTTTCTTAGCTTTCAATTTGTTATTTTAGTAAGGCAGACCACCATACCGTGTTCATGATCACTACCAAGAGACA
Organism: Cettia cetti; assembly: GCA_013401135.1. Classification (NCBI taxonomy): domain Eukaryota; kingdom Metazoa; phylum Chordata; class Aves; order Passeriformes; family Sylviidae; genus Cettia; species Cettia cetti. The sequence continues at coordinate 136,796 of VZUI01049363.1, read as the reverse complement.
AACATGTCTACTGCTACACATCTGATACAGGTAAATCATGTTAGCCTTCATAGACAGTACTGTCTTTGCTAATTCTGAAACCAGGGTGCTTCTTGATTGCAGCTGTATCTGCTGTGAATTCTGCAACATCTGCTGGGTCAGATGACAATCCCTTTACGCAGATACAATCTCTCCCATCCCTACTTATTACATAAAATACGCTAGAATTTGCTTGGAATCTTTGCTGTGGAGCAGGGACTGGAACATCAAAGATGGTAAGGTATTTGAATCAAATATGGAATATGAATGACATTTCATGTGAACACACAACTCCCAAACTGCTGACAGATGCACCTCTCCTGGTTCTTGGTAGAGAATTCTCTTCCAAATTGGGCTAAGCAATTATTTGAATCTGGCTCAACATATATATGGCAGAAGTAGAGGTTCCATAATGGAGCAGAAACAAGTTTGGATTAAATACACTTGGCTAAAGAGTAAGTGGTTTTTGTAGGATCACTTTTTATTTGTACGGTGACCTTACGAGCTGTTACACATCAGCTACACATGGCATATAGAAAACTAAGATTAAAATGTCTCCAAATACCCCAAGTTATGATATTTTTCCATACTGATTGATACCTTGCATGCTTGAGCATTGAGATGCAAAAATAAAACATGAGATCTCCTGTAGTATGAAAAAATATTTAAGGAATTCATAAGTACAGGTTTTCATTATGTTTTCATATCATCATATTGCCCAGATCCTTATAAATAAAATGGCCATGCTTTGGTGGCAACTTCAAAAAGGTTCCATCAAAAAAGTATAAAAATATCAGTGGTTTGTCTGCACAAACAGTACCAGAAATTTGAAGAAAGGTGAGGACAACCTAAATTTCATCTCTACAGCAAACTGTTCAAAGCTCTTGCAATAATACTCTTCTAATATCCAAATATTTCCAGAATTATTTATTTTAATTACCTCCTTCTGTTTTAATAGTCAGTATTTTCCAAGTCAGAATGCATTTCTGGAAGTAGCTCATACACTCAATATCTTTCAAGCAAGGTTTTAATCATATTGTATTAGCAGGATATGAATTTTATGAAAGCAACCAAGCAACTGCATCAGGTCTTCCTGTGGATGTTATCCAGAACTCTTAAGAAGAAACTTTCCATGCAAAGTTGCATGATGAAAGGCAGATGAAACCCCACACTAATCTGTATGTAACATGTTATCTGCAAGCTGCATATAGGAATATCATTGTTTATGTTCTAAAAGCCTAAAGTTATACTACAAAGACAAGTGTTTGGCTTATTTTATGTGTTTTGAAATAGAAAAGCATGAAACACTTGGAAATAACATAGCAGTGTAATAAAAGACCAATTTGTTACTTAATAACCTTTGGAAGGATTAACACACTCCAATTTCACATTTTCAGCTTTCTAGTATGCCCAGGCTTAAAAGAACAGGCCCTTGAACTACAGACTTCCTATATATTTTTTTTAATTTTCATATTTAACTCTTAGAGTGGAAGAAAAATGCCCCATATAGCATGGCACTGGTGTCACCTGCAGAAAGAGAGCCCCTGCAAATATTGCCACTATGAAAAAATGCCATGCAGAACAGTGTGGCTTTCAAATCAATAAGCAGTTGAAAAAAGCCATCTGAAAATACAGTCTTTAAAACAAACATTCAAAAAGGCAAGACTGAAATCTACCATTTTTGAACATCTGAGAAGGCTGCATGGCTCTGCATTTGCTGCTGTTTTCACTGCTTTTAGTCTAAATCAATACTCAGGTTTTTCATCACTTGTGAGAAGGAAAGATTTTCAGAGATTGTCCCTTTAATTACAGAAACTAAGATTTGAACCCAAAGCACTTTATTAGCTGAATTAGATGATGAGAAACACAGACTCACGATTACTTTTTCTCCCACCAGAGAATTAAAGCATGCTATGCACTCTGAGTGGGCTAGTACTGTCTATCAATCAAAAGGAAAAATAACATAAAAATGAGTACAAAATGGTCTAACAATAACCAAAACTTGGATGTACCAGTATGAACAATCTCACAGGATGCACAATCTGGTGATGAAATATTTCCAAGAAGTGTCTTGTGTATATGTAGCACTATACCTAATAAATAATGAATTCAAGGAATGTTGACAATGAGAGGAAAATAAAAAAGGTGATAAATATTTGAGTAAGATGCCATTCCAAAGTTTTTGTAAAATTCATAATTCTAATCAAGGGTTATATTGCATAGCAGTTCAAAAAAACTGTAAGGTATTTCAATGAAACCCTACCATTATCATGAACAATAAGGTGCCTTGAGATGCAAACCCCGAGAACCACCAAGAAACCTGAATGCACACCACTTATAATGCAAATGCAAATTCTATGTATTCAAAATGCACCAATTCAAGAAAATGTCAAACTCATGAAACCATTTCTAATATGTTGCATAAAGTATCAAAAAGATTGATTGAATTAGCAGAGGAGAATGTTGCATTCAGTGAGTATTGGAAAAGATGCTTATCAAAAATTTATCAGGCAAAGTAAGTCTGAGAAATGCTGATAACAGATGGGAGCTGTCTCGGCAAAAAAAAAAAAAAATTGCTAGCTTGTCTATTTCTCTAGGTGAGGATAAAAGTGTTCTGGGAGGAAAAAAAAGTCTGATTTTTCTTACCTCTTCTTTCTCTGCACTTTGCAAGTCTCTCCACTCCTCAGTGACATGACCGAAGTCCACTGTGTTCATTGCAACTTTATATTCCCCAATGATATCATGTTTGGAGAAACGATCAAAGTCATAAACTGCCATCACTAAAGTTTTTCCACCCAGCTCAGAGTATGGCACCTGCAAAGACAAGAAAATGTCAAACTCTGCATCAGAGACAATAAAGATTGGTCCACTACAATGTAAATCTATTTCTTTGGTTTATCAGCTGTCATCTCAGGTAAATTGAACTGCAGAGAAAATGATGAGCTGTATTTGTTTCAGAGTCACCAGATGCAGTATTTCTTGAGACCTGACTCTAGCACTCAGTAGAACAATGTGGCAGCTCACTCATCACTCCCGGACTTTTCTCATTCTACTTCAAATCATTTTGTGGGTGATGAAACTGAAACAAGAAGCCAAATTACTTGCACTGAAGACACATGAACTTTTCACACAATGCTGTTTTTTCCTCAATAAATCACCTGTCATCACTCGGAGATGGCTAGCTCCCAGACTGATGAAAATACCGGCACTGGCTTACTATATATGACACAAAGTAATTAGACACTGGATAGGTCTCTTACAATACCAATACCTATTAATTACCAAAGCATATTTTTCAGTACTACACCTTTCACGTGTTAGACTAAGGTGCTTTTTAAGTCACAATGCATAACTAGAAATTGTGGTGGCAGAAGGCCAAGTTCTGACTAATTCTCCAGCTGTTCTCATGTAGCTCAGACAGATGCTGTGGTTTGGATGTTTATGAGTCACATTTTTAATATTCAGATGGAGACATGCAGCTCAGGTAAGCTACACCTGAGTGGCTGTCTGAAAAGTTCTGATTTAGGAATTGTTTGGATTTACGTGAACACTTGGTCAACCTGAATGTATTCTGCAAGTATAAATGGTTTCCATGGCATTCAGTAAATACTTCTTTATTAATTAGAAAGTGAAAATGTGGCATTACCATCAGTCTTGTTAACATCTATGTTCTTGTCTGCTTAAACCCTAGGACTGTTGTCTTTTATTACTGTTTGGCTTCTACTTGCGAATTAAAATACTTACTAATAAGTAGTAATTTTCCCTTTACATAACATCTTATATAACATTTAAAATAAGCTTATCCAGTTGAGAGCCAGATCTAGCTTCCATTATCAAGTCAAATATTTTCAGCGGTACATGGTTGTATATCTTAGTAAATACTACAGCAAAATCTATTTTTTATTCTCTAAATTATCTGTAGCTTCTAAAAAGCTAGAAAGGGCAAATGTATGTGAAAGGAAAAATTCTAAATAATGTTAGTTTCATTTTTACAAATCCTCAAAAACAGGGTAAGAAAAATGTTCTAAAGTTTATTTCTCTGTTAGTTTACAATGCCACTTAATGGATCCTGGTCACTGGGAATACAAAGACTACATTCATCATTATTTCTTTTCTGTACTTGACCTCAGTAAAGCTCATTTTAGCTACCTCCCTTTCTAAATGTTTCCTTCATTTATTACTTCTAAGGTAGCCTCAGTCTCCAGCTTTGTTCTGGACTATCAAGGATGGCCTCAGCTCTCGTGAAGGGTTGCTCCCTTTCCCTGCTTTCTGCTCAGACATAATCAGTCTCTTGACTTAAAGCAAGTGAGACCTTGGTAAAAGGACATGTATACAGGAGCTTTTTTCTGGCACAGACGCGTCACTCCTCTAGACATAAACCCTGTTCCCACTTTGGATCTGAGGAGGAACACCTCCCTATGCCAGGCTGGTGTAGGGCAGCTATGATTTCTTGCTTCCTTTTGGCACTGCAGTGTGGGTATACAATTCAGACAGCTGCAGTTTGACAAACACTTGTACCCTGGAACAGCACCACGGATGTCTAGGAAATAGAAATGAAAAAGGGCAGGACTAAGGTTCAGGGCTCAAGATGCAATACAGCAGAAACACAAGTCAACTCACTCCCATTAGCCGTACTTTGGGAGGAAGGCAGGCAGCTCACAGCTGTGTCCTGTGAGAAGGCAACAGGATGGGCCTGGGCTGCCTGGTGAGCAGCACTGCCAGAGAAATGGGAAGAATGCCAACAGAAGCTGTGCACCACCTAAAGTGGGTCACAGGAGCAAAGCTCTGCACAAGTAAATGAGATAGTGTCAACAGTTCCCACGAAGTTGCTATTATAGCTGCAGTTCCAGTTAAATGGTCACTGTAGTGCTGAGAACAATGACAGTGCTTGGCATGCTCTGCTGGTTTTCTTCAAGTACAGACCACAGACCATGATCAGTACCATATTGAGATGCACCTAAACAGTCTGTCAGGTCTGGCATGGAAAACAAACTATTTTCTGGAGCATAAAATTTAAATATTAAAGTTGTGACTTACAACAAGTGGACATTATAGTCCAGAAGTGGCCGATCTGATTTATAACTTGTGTCTTCATCTTAGATGAAAGCATTATTTGTTTTTTTGTTTGCTTTTGTGAGCTGCATGGGACTATGTCATTCAGAACTCTGTTTTCTTTTAAATACTCTCTTAGGAAAACTTGAGAAAGAACTCCCCACAAAAGATTATTTTTATGAACGTCTTCAAGGAAAAAATAAGCTTATATATGCAGTAGTAGTTGTGGCCTACAGGGATATCTTTCTCATTGAATGATTTCATAGCCTAAGTCTTTCACTGTTCCTGTTTTCAATCTGTAGCTGTCATTATAAGATTGGGCACAAAGAGAAAGGCCTGAAGTAACAGCAGAGGAATGCATATAAGGAGAAGCCCTGTGAAACATGCTGTACAGTATTTTTTTATTCCATTTAACTGGGGTTTTAATTTGGCTACAGTTTTAGAAAAACACTATTGGAATGATGTAAATACTGCAATGTAAGGCTTACCTATATTTATGTAATTCTTATTTTATTAAGCCTGAGACACAATTTCTTTTCATACATAAAGTAGCATGGCAAAGAACTGCTATGACAGAGTCTAACAAGATTAATCTGCAATATTGTCCTTCACCCATTTACTTCCCTTGAGTTTTAATTTATATTTCAGGAAATGTTATCCTGGATTTCATAAATCAGACTACAAAGATATTTAAAGAAAATGTTGGTCTAGCAAAATTGACATGACATTTGTCAAAGTGTCACTGTTTTTTGAACTTCTAGTATGTTTTATCCAGCCATAAAATATGGATCATATTGTCATCTATGAGGATAATCTAAGTGCCTAAAATCAAACTGTGCCTTTAAACCTATCTGATCCTGTATTACAGCAAGATTGAGTATCACGGCTTTCTACAACATGGAAAATAATTTTGCTGCAGTTATTTAACTAAGACATCTAAATTCATAGCCAAGCATGAGATACAAAGTAGTTAAATAAAAATCTATCAATAACTATCAGAAAACTACCTTGAATGTAAATTGCTCATTGAAAACAGGGTTAAGGGTCTTTCTGTGGACTTTTGTCTCATATTTTTTCTTCTTATCAGGCAGCAGGAAGACTTTCACATAGGGATCAGATGTACCACCCATATCTAATGCAGGCAACTCAGCTGCTTGAATAATCCCAACCAGAAGCTGAAAAGAGAGAAAAACAGCAGAATGAAATTTCAAATAGATATTTATAAAAATACTGTAACAGAGGAATGCATATGCAGACTCTATTTCTGGCCTAGAAGAAACTATACTTCCCCCGCTTCTCCCCCTACTTAAGGAAGGCAAATGAAACAACACTATTGACTTTAGAAAACCAATTATGGCAGATGCAGACTGTACAAAGGCTGTTTTAAAGCAGAAAAGAGGTTTTCAAAGGGCAGCTGATTACAGCTAAATACAGACTTCATCCTTTTGAAGACTGCAATCAAATAACTTTCAATTGCTGTCTCCTCTTGTGCATTATTTTTGAATGCTGAGCACCATGAATAGAAGTCACATTATTAAACAATCAAGAATGTCTAATTTTGACTACAAAATTTTTGTATTCTAAAACCCCAACATGTAACCTTCCCCCAACCAAACACAAAAGGTGATAAAATCAAATGCAAATCCTCAGGCAGAGCTTTATTGAAAACAATGAATCTTGCAGTCCTCTGTATATTTACGTTCTCTTGCAATGTATATGAATGGGCTCAGGCAGCAAACTAAGGACAGCATTTTCAAAAAATATCTCATGGAAATGAACTTTTGGTGACTAAATCCTAATAATAATTAATCTCATTGTAAAACAGAAAAAATAGAATTTTAAATCTCTTATGCACTTTAAAGATAAGACTGAAGCACAGATGGGACTTGTAAATGTCTTGGCTGTTTTTTATGTGTTATAAATGAAGGCTTATGCTGTGTTATGTTATGTCATGGTATGTCATGTGATGTCATGTCATCTAGACACCCCAAACTGCATGAGGTCTCATCAGCATAATGGACTTAAGAAAAAGAAAATACTTTTGATCTTGTTTCATAACTAAAGTAAACATTGAAGTGTTTCTTTAAGGTCATTCTGAAGATATTAGGAACTGGGAATGAAATCTGAGAATATTTTCTTCTAAATCAGTGCTTCAATCACAATGTATTTGCTTTTCTCATGGATGAATTGTTTAAAATTGGAAACAGGAACTCTAACAATTGGAATATAAAACAATATAGTCAATCTGTGAAAGAAACCTGTGGATTCTAAGAGACTCCTCAAAGTTGGACTTAGAAGTTGGACAGTTTTAAATTCAGAGTATAGCCTGCATACTTTTCCACTGATAGGACTCTTTATGTTCCAAGAAACATTTTCCTTTTGCTGTATGAAACACTTCTCCTTTTGCACCTCATTTTTATTCTAGATGGATAACAGTTCATAAATATATGAATAGGCTCAGGATCTACATCAAGTTTTTCACATCAAAGAGTGAAAAACAAGTCTATGACTTTTAGTTAACAGAGTGGAAAAGCTGTTCAATTCTCCTTTACATTTCTTTCTCTAAAACTGAGGCTGGAGAGGCTCTCCAGTGCTTTGGAGAGTTCATTGGTCATCTTGTATTCTTAACCCTATGCAATGTATCAGCCAAATTTTGGGACTGTAGTTTCATGCCATTGCACTACACTAACCTAACTGAATCCCTTCTCCTAGTCTTTTGCATCATCTCTCCTTTGACAAATTTTAAGCTGCAACATAGTTTAGAACAGCAAAACAAAATAGAAATCCCCAACTCAAGTAATTTATTATTTTAATTAAATACAATACAGACTTACAGATTTGTGGCTCTTCCATCCTATATTCCTTTGTAAAATATGGTTCACAAAATCAACATTCCCTTTAATAAAATTCACACAGAAAATTTGTTTTCATAATCTAAGAAAACTAAAATCCATTTTTCAGAACACATTTGCAGCTTTTCCTTTCTCCCTCTTTAAATCTTCTGCTTCTGAAGGGTCTACACTTCATACTGATTTCATACTGATTTCAAGGGGGATCACTGTGACTCATCATATGGCCAGGCAATTTACTCTGGGAGTTGAGGAAAAGCTCCCTTAATAACAGTCTCTTGAAAGGCTTCAGAACTCTTTTTGGCTCTTGCATTGTAAAGCAAGCACTGGTAGTCAAAAGATTGTTGAAAATACAGGCAAATAATATTTATTATGCCAGGTTATAGCTGTGTATAAATACTTTCCTGCTAACAGAGAAATTGTTTTTAATTTCTCTTATTGTCTTTCCTTGCAACAAGAGCACATGTACAAGAGTACCATGCTCTATGAACAGCATCAAATAAAGAATATGAATGTGGAATTTATCACAAGCACATGTCAAAGGCAGTTCAGGTGATGAATAGGAATTAACTGGGAATTACCTTCTGTAGTAATTTCTTTCCCTAAATAGGAAAGAATTATGTGATTTTGACTGAAATTGTCAAAAAATTAAATGCAGGATATGTGTTCTCAAGTTTACTGAAAGACACACAGTAGAAGTGAAGAACTCTGATGAGTTGGTATGCTTTGGGATTAAACTAGCCACCGTGATTTTAATGCAAGGCTGTGAATTAGTTTAATTGACAAAACTGATCCCTGGCAAATAGGCCAGGGAGGGGAATAAAATATGAGCTAGTTCAGCATGTGGCCAGACCTATTAAGTTGGTCAATTCTAGGTGTACACATTATAGTGTCTATTAATTCTGCAAACTTGGTAAGTATAAAAAAGTTTAGTCTAAAGTTTAGTTTAGCAGAGTACTGAAGGAGTATCAGTCCTTAAATTGTTGTCCAACTTCCTGGTTTTTTTGAGAGTGGAGCTTTTTATTTGAACTTTTATTCCAGACTAGAATTTTGGGAAGAGAACTTTCATGGAGACTAACAGAACCCGACACAGCTAATTATTACAGCAAAGTGCACACTTGAGGTAGCGAGAGAAAGCAATCTTACCAACCTTCTAAAAGACCCAGTGAATCAACTTACCTTTATGTCCCTCTATTTTTCCTCCCATTTGTGTTTGCTTACATTTGAAATACTTGAAGGCTGAAGCTACATTTTAGTGACTGCATGCAAACTCTGTAATTTATATGGTTTGACATTGGTTGGTGATGCTTAAATTTAAGTTATTAATAATCATTAGATAAAACTGGATCTTCAGTTTTTGATTAAAGGTGTAAAATAAAGTCCAAGAGCATTCAATACCAATTTAGTAGTACCTCTGTAATGAATTTTCTCTATTATTTTCTCCCTTTACTCCATGCAAGTAGTAAGGATTTCAGAAATACTTTAACTAAATGTATTTCTTCATTCTCCACTTGCACTCACAGAAAAGAAATATTACAGGTTGGTAATTTCAAACCTGATTGTTCTGGAAGTCGTAATCCAAAGAATATTGTATTTTCCCTAGCTTCTCAACTTCTTTAGCTTCTTCCTTCTCTTCCCCATCAGTCAGCCCAGTCTCAGCATCATCATCCTTAAGAGCCTAGAAAAAAGAAATGCAATATTCACAAATGAGGCAAACAGTTAAGTAGCAGTTTTAAATAGACACGATCCTCAAATCTATTTTAGAGCCATTAAAAGCAAGCATAACAGCAGAAATTCAAATATGCAGTTTTCATATATATATGTATATCTACTTTCTGAATTGCCTCAGTAACACGTTATAAATCAGCAAGCAAGCAATGGAAGTAGGAAGAAAGCTCCTTGGACTATAACAAGCAAGGATTGTTATAAAACCTGTAAGCAGAAACAAAATATCATCTCGATGTGAAAAAATAGTTCTTCTGGGATCAAACTGGCTCTTAAAGAAGCACAAGGAGGCAAACATGCTATTAAATAAGCAAAGTCACGCATTCATTCAACTTAAGAATCTTGGCAATGTCAAACCTGGTTGTACATGCTGTGCATTGTTTGCATTTGGCAACATATTTCTGTAGGACTACTGTGATAAAGAGCATGTGCTGTGGATGAGCTCTTTCTACAATCATATGCCAAACATTTTTCATGTTTTTTAGAATGAATATGGAAGCAAAGTTTCCACCATGCCATTAGCAAATGCATGTTCCTCCTTTTCCCTCCCGAGACCAATTTCCTTTTATTCATTCTCGCAATAAAGCTTGGCTGAACCAAATTGATTGCAAGTTGATTTTAGTTTGCTTAGAAAGAAACACAAAAATAAGGAAATACAGAATTGCTTGCAAGCTTTGTCTATTGCATAAAACCCATTTTTTAAAGGACAAAGCAGTTGTCTTAGATTTTATACATAATTAAAATACTAAATGATGTAATTTTTTCCTGTACCAGAAAGCAGAAGTATTTTCACTGTGTAAAAGACAATCCATACAATTATTAAACCATATGAACCATAATTAACTATGTAGATCTTATTCCAGCAGATTCTTTCCTGGATAAGAAGTGAAAAATAGACAAAAGTGACAAAAGTGATGAGGCAAATTGTGAAAAATTGTGGAAAATGTGAAAGTAAAGTTGAGAGTGTGAAAATAAAAAATCAATACTGAGCATTCAGGATTACAGTAAACAGTATACTTGTCTGTAAGAGCCCTATCTGAATCAAGTTTCTTTCTACATGAAGCTTCTGCTTGCACAGACAGACAAAGTGCCAGAATAAGATGTATTCTTTGTTGCAATGTAATTTTTCTGCAATTGTGGTTTTTTGTGTTGTAGGAAACCTACAGCATTTCTTAACAAAAGGTGGCTGCTGGAGTTCTCTGAAAAGGTAGCAAGATTAGAGAGGAGCTATATACACTGATAGTGGTTAGGGAAAGAAGAAATATGAAAGCATTAACATTCTCACTCAGCCTTGAACACAGTGAGGGCCACACAACAGCTGTGTGGGTTTGAAAAGAAGGAAGATTCATCTCTGAAGTAGAAAACGTTCTTCTCCAGAAGCCAGATCTCAATTCAAAAGGTCAGACTCAAAACTTTATGATACTAAGCAATTATTTCTCTACCTTCGAAATTAGATAGAAATTCTGTTGGCACAGCTCAAATGAAAGCAATCTTTGATTTCTGCGAGCTGAGGAGCTGGGTCTCAGGTAAATATCTGAATGTTAGTGAATGATGGAGTCTCTACTAGAAACATAAATTACATTGTACCTGGATGAGATTGGTGGGAAAGGTCAATGATGGATAGAATAACCTGTGAGACTGTAAGAGTAGTATTTCTTAAACTAAACCCTTTCTATTCAGAAGGACTGAACTGCCTGAAATGAAATTTAGTTTGAGACATTTTATCACTGAGCTCTTAGTATGTTCCCTGACTTTAGCACATTTTTGTTAGTACAACAAGAGATGTGACACTTGAAAACTGAGAGGCTCTCTGGCAGACCTGGGATTTTCAGGATATGGAGTGATGTGATTATGCCAAACCCTCTTGCTTTTGGAAATATAAATAAGCTTAGGGGTTTGTGATCATAAAAAAGATGTGACTCAATCCATCTGAAGCAACCAGGTTTATTTGAGCCTGGAAACAACAGGAAATAGTAATTCAGAGTGGGAAGTTAACTCTAAGATCCACTGTTCTGAATCATCCCAGTAAGGAAATAAAAGAGGACTTCGTGATAAAAGCATGATATACAGCTCCAGTATATCATTGTTCCTGGGACAAGTACTTGGACTTTCTGCTTTTCCATCTACTTTTGACCTGGATTTTCTTTGAAAGGAAATATCCTATGGCCATTCCCCAGGGAGAAAAGTGAGAATGAAAAAAGAGCCTTATATGCTAATTTCCATATAAGAGGGATTTTTAAACAGTCCATCAAGGCAATAGTTGGATATCCATACTTTCTCTGGGAAAACTACATTCTCTTCTGCAAAGCTATTCAGTCTAGATGACAGAGCTGTGGGTAGCTCAATGTGAAAAAAGTTCTTACTGTGACTACAGAAAATATAATGTGAAGCTAACATCTCTCTTGCAAGGGAGTTTTGAAGTGCAGGCAGAAAACACTGCATGGTTAAGAAACTCGTCTCCACAGGTTATGAGAAGTCTGTTGGAAAGGTGAAAGCTATTTCCATGAGAGATGGAAAACATTGTACATTACTGACATCAGCTGAGGAGCTACACGATTCTTTTTGACCTTGACTCAGAAACACTGAACCATTAAGAAAAAGTACCAGGAAAGAAACAGTGTTTGGATATGGACAAGTTTGTGACACTGGGGGGAGGGAAAAAAGGACAAATTATCTCTATGGCAGTCTGTAAATAATTATTTTTACTGTTAAGAGAGGAATTTGCTTTCAAACTAGAGGCTAATGCTTCAGGAAGAAGCTGAGTCAAAAGAAGCACCAAAGTTTTTCATGTTTGATTTAGCTGCTGAGTTCCAAAGAAGAAGAATTGGTTTGCTTCAAAGTACTTGAAACACCCCACAGGGATTTTAATTTTGTATTGAGATTCTCTGAAAGATCAATATTTAATGGAATAGTACTACAACCTTCCATTTATAGCAAACTGCATCACACTGTATTGAATCTTACTGCTGCATTGCTATAATCAATTAAAGTAAGCATCTATCTTTTATTTGTTTTAAAAACAATAAAATATTTTTAATTATAAGCAAGCTTTTTCCTCAAGCCTTTTCAACTGATAAACTGTAACCAGAAAGCCTAGATTTAGACGCAGAAGAATGTAAGCCTTGTATTCTCTAACATTTTCTTTAACTTCATGACATTTTAAATGTTTTTTCTGTGAAATATATAACATAGAAATGGATAATTGCATTGTGCTGGAGACTGGATTTATCTTTTCTATTGACATGACCATGAATATTACTCAAGCAGTTTCTTCATTTCTGCATTACATATGCAGAAACACACAACAGTGAAACACCTATGTCCTCTCAAATGTGTGTAAGTATCTGAAAAATAGTCTTAAATGTAAGCAGGTGTAGGAATGTACCAAGAAAGTGTTAATCCAGCACAAACATTTCAAGGTGATACATCTGTGTCTACTGAAATCAGAACTGCTACTCTGTACTGGTTCTTACAACAAAAAGAGCTAAATTACAGCAATTTGAGATCCACTGTTCAATCTGCTGGTTGCATCTTCACTCCCATAATGTTATTAAGAGTGGTTTTGCAGTATCCTCTCTTCTTCTGAGTTGTTAAAGAAAATGCTTAATTTTCAATTCCTTTGAAACTCCACACCCTGTAGTGGGTTTTTACTTTTTTAACTTCCTGGGTTTTTTCTCTCTCTCATTCCCCTAGCTGACAAAAGCCTCTCTCTGGTAACACTCTGTCCTGAACACTGCAAACATCCCTTGCTTTCAGCTCAGTTCCACCCAAATCCCTGCACCTCGTCACTACGTTTGTCCCACTGCTATCAAACAGATGAGATTCTGGGGCTTAAAACAACTTCAATCTGACACCAAACTACATTTAGAAAACAAGAGGGTCTGCAGGGGCAGTTGCTCTGCTGGTTGCCTCCAGATTCCACGTGTGCAAAAGCTTAAGGAAAGCAAAGTGGTAGAAGAGCCATGCCACAAAGCTGCTGGGGCAGCAAGGGTACTTGCTTGCCTCTGGACTGAGAGGCAGAGGCCACAATCATGACTGAGTCACGTCTTGTTAATGACTAGTTTATGTTGCAAACCATTTAAAATGCAAATGTCTTTCAATTTTGTACATAAAGAAATGCTTCCATTAATAGAGTTTTTAGTGTTCCTCCTCTTCATAGGGTGGCCTACAGCCTCATTTTTAAGGAAACAAGTTACCATTAAGCAAGAAGGAGAGATATTGGGAAGCAAAACGAAACACTGACTGCAGCCTGTAAGTTTGTTTGCTGCATGGGGCATGCTGCTGTCCTGATTTCCATCTCCACCTGCCCCTCCATCATTTATTTTGGAATAGTGAAGGAAATACTGTTTTAATGTTTGAATGATGCCCAGTCTGCAGGTTTGTGCAATGCCTGGTGAGGTGAAAAAAGAAAACAGTAAGATTTTGTAGCAAGAATGTTCTGTGCCATGTCCAACAAGGAATTTACTGGAAAAGCAATTTTTCCTCCAGAACTTGAAATGACTGCTTTTCCACTAATGGTGGTGCACCTCTTATCTTTCTGACTCAAGAACACCATAATTCTGATCAGGCCAATTTTTATCCCAAGGGAAAACAAAAACCTTTAAAAATTCCTGTCTGGTTCCCTATCACAAAGCAGACAAGGCTGCAATTGTAACATGTTCTCTATCAGAGTCCCTCAGAAGGAAAGGCAACATTTCATTCATTCAGCATCTGCTTTCTCTCCATGAATTAATTTAAAGAGCATGTTGTGCCTGGGTTCCCAGTGGCTGTGCCAGGCTTTGGTCATTGTGAAATCTACTTTGCCACTACTGCTGTACGAATGTTGGCCTCACATACCAGCAGGGGCCACACTGATGTACACAATGAGAAAAACCCTGCTGGGTTCAGCATGTGATGCCTTGTCTTGCTTGCTTACTTCCTCGCTTGTTATCCAGCCTTTAAATGGTCTTGGGTTATTCAAAAGGTTTTCTTTCTTTAGGAGCTCTATGACATGAGGTCATCATGTTCAGCTTAAGAGAGCTTGTGAATTGTTTGGGTACTAAAATACCAACTTAATCTGGTGCAACAGAAAAACACATAAAATGCTGAATATGTTCAGTGTAAAATATGAATACATTAATTTAAGTTGGAGCTGTTAAGCACATAAATCAACCTGGTTTTGATGTTTTATAAACACTTACAGCCAGAGTTTTTAGGCTGAAAAAAGATGAATCTGATCTCAACCTGGAAGCCTATTTTGGAAGTTCATCTTCTGGGTCAGGGCTCTGCTTTGAAAGCAGGGCCCATGTGTGTGAACTAAAAGTAGCAGGCACTCCTGCAAGCACGTTGCCGTGCTCTGCCCCCACCTGCCATATGGCAGGCGGTGCTTGCTTCCACTGAGCAGCAGGCTGTGAGTGGGAGGCAGCTTTAGGCTGCTTGGCCAGTGCATGCTGCTTCATCAATTGTTCTTCATCCTCCCCAAATGAATGGCAGTGGGCCAGATGGAAGCATGCTTTGGGACAGAGCTGGCTCCTTGACCAGGGAGGACCACTCAGAGTACTACATTTATTTCTGTTTGAAAGATCTGTCATACTATATAACGAGGACTACATGAATTTGATAGCGAAAATTAACCAAAATATAGCCAGACATCATTTACTGAGTGCCACTTTGATCTATGGAGAAAAAGTTGGCACAGACCTGTTCTACTGGCTTAGTTCCTTAAAAAGAGATAAGATAATCCTCTGACCATCTTCTAAATAGGACTTTATGAAGTACCTGATATTTTCATGTTTGAAGGCTGTTTGCTATTGATATTTTAATTATTTATCAATTTGTAAAGATTAAATACTCTTGCTTAAAAAGAAAACAATTAAATGTTCCCAAATATTTGGGTTTTATTTAATTTTTTAAAAAATGTATGCCTCATTAATATGAACAGCTGTTCTTGTTGTAGATTATGCATACTTACTAACTTCAGACATAATGTAGGAGTTTAGCTCTGCATACAGTCTGTGGATATAGGTAAATGTCTTGAGAGTCTGAATCAAGTCACTTAAATTTAAGGACTAATTGCATACTTCTTAAATGCCATTCCATTAGGAACTTGCAGACTCTGGTCTTGAATAAAGAACTCAAAATTCAATCTGTTGATCAAGAAAAATGCAAAAAAATCCTTGAAAATGGAAGCTTCCAGTGGTATGACCATCAAAACAGAAAACAAGATATGTGAGAGAATGAGTAGGATCTGCATCTTTATATCGCTCTAACAGTACAGTAGGTTACAAGAGAAGTAACAATTTAATTACTTTACAGAAAAAAATAGTTTAACAAAGGAGGAAAACAAACTCAGGAAGCATGTAAAGCGAGCTCCCATGTTTTCTTGGAAGTGACTGAGAGGAAGAGACAGAATGCAAATAAGTCCAGTCTTGTGTCTCAGAGCTACTGCTGCCATATTTTCAGGCTTCTGAAATCTAATATAAATCTAAATTTTGAAAGAGTTTTACAGGAAACCTATTTGTAGAAGACAAACACTCATCTATAATGTTTTATCTTCATAAATGTTATTCACATTTTTCAGGAAGTTTTATGCACACTGCACAGTTGTCTTTGAGTGAGGTGAGAAAGCAGGACAACTGGTCAAGGATGAGATTGAATTAATGTACAAACAGGACTCAATCCATTTTGATTGCGATAGTAAACTTATTGGGCTTGTTTTCTAAGAAGACTCATCCCCATTGCTTCTGACTAACCCTCTCCACTGTAGTGGCTCCGCAGCACATCATCCTTCTGAGCGTGAATTAGGATGTCTCACTGCATTGTGGATAAGCCACAGTGAGCATTAATGCTACCACGGGATGAAGATGACAAATGGGAACTGGCATGCTGACACCAAGATAGGTAGCACTGTGGAATAAATACATTGACTATTCTCTAGGTAATCAACTGGGAAAACAAACAAGCGCGTAACCAAATACTGCAGAAGAAAAGACCACTGCCAGCAACGGAGCTTCTGTCCTTCAGAAAGATCCTCTTGGATTTTTTTCTGGCAGTAAAGGCTTGAGTTGCTTCAAATGAAATCCAGGCTCTCTAGATGACAGTGTGGATTATCCCGACTTCACTTGGGCTATTGAATTCATGCTGACTGGTCAATAAACTCTTTGAAATATTTCAGGGTACCTAACACAAAAATCTTGTTCTGTCAGTATTTTGTCTGCATGAGGGCAAGAGTGTTTGATGATCAACAGCTAGAATCATAAGGTGAATCAATCTAAGAAAAAAATTGTAGGTTGAATTTTGGCTGGGTGCAATTGCAGCTCTCACTGTCATGTCACTTTATAACACCAGCTATTCAGAGAGGAACATTAATCAGAATATTCAGATTAAGTTAGTACATAACCCCAATGTAAAAGGAATGCCTGTGTAAAGAAAAAACAAATATATAAAGAAGTCAGGTGGCTGACTGAAGGACACAGGAAGTCAGTAGCAGAGCCAAGAATATACTACTCTTACTCCAGGATGTACGTATATGTAACACCAAATCTCCTGTTTCACCTAACACACAGACTGCAAGCCAAAAATTCTTTATGAGTTACCATGTTTTAGCCTGATAAAATGAGAAAGGGATGAAATATTAAATTGCATTTTCTACAAAGGCTTTGTGACCTAATAAAATGTTCGAACCACAACAATTATTATCCAGGTAATAGGGCTAAATTTTAGTAAGTTCTCAGTGCCGCTGTTCATGACTGAAATGATTATGTCTATTCCTTTTCCTAGCCCACAGGCCAAGCTTAATAAAGAATTTTGCTGTACCAATGCATTAATAAATCTGAAGCTATTACACCATCTCTGAAGCAGAGTCTTCAGGGACTTTTTTTCCCCCACAAAGAGAAAAATTAGTGGGAGCCACCAGGGGCATTAGTAGCGACTTAAAGTTATGAAGATAAAACCATGATGGGAAGATCTTACAAAAACACTAGTGCTGGTCATCACTAGGTTGCACGAACAGAAATCTGTACTAAGACCACTTAAAAAACTTTGGTATGGGATACTGAGAATTTAATGTAGGAGCACTGTATTGAGATGATGTGAGAGCTCACAGCAAGTTTCATGAGACAGCAGTCATTTTAGCAACACTTAGAAATTAAGACATTAAAAATACACACTGCTTCTGTCTACTTTTGATATGGTGACATTTATACAAAAAGGAAATATAATTAGCAAGTTATTTTTATGCGCCGATCAATTTTAAACTTGAGCTTTCTGGTACAGTTTGATTTAATATTTTAACTACAGAAAAAATGACAACCTCTTTTCTTCCACTCTCCTCCAGCCTCCCTCCAAATATATATCCAACCAAAAAATACCCAATCAATTTAGTTCAGCCTCTTGATGTGTGTATCAAAGCTACTACATGTCCATCTCTGCTAAGGAGACAGAGCTGTCAGGAGACTATGCATGAGAGCTTAAGTCTAGGTGCGTCCAAATAGCAAAATAAACCTACCGCAAGTGACAATCCAGAACAGTCATGAGACACAACATAGACAAGGAGGACATAGGAGGAAGAAATAAAAATTAAAACATCCACACACAAACATTAGTAAAAAACATGGAGAAATGACCTTTTTACAGTTGTACATTCATTAACAATTTTGCCTTCCCTAGAAGGAATCTAATTCTCCCAGTGGCCTGTGGTAGAGCTGTATACTCGACTTGAGAAAGTAAGACTTGCCTGCAATGGAAATGGGTCTCAAGACTGAAAACGTAACCTTATTTTCAACTCATCTCCCATTCTACCTCAGCTATATTTTTTGATAATCTTCATATAAAGACAGTTTCTCTTTTGAAGTTGAGTTTAGAGAAGTGGATATTTTGAAGCACAAATCATCCAAAAGAGACAAAAAAATTATTCCCCTTTCTGTAATATCTAGCTATCATGTGTGACTTTTGAGCTGTGTCTCTATGCCAAAAGGATCTTCAACTATGCCAAGTTACATGACTCTATAGTGATTTGGCATGCATGGGCATGAATAAAAGTAGTTCAGAATTTCTCCTCAACAGAAAAAATCTAGACTATGATAAAAATTGTATTTCCAAGAGCTGCTGCTTACAATTTGCCAAACCACACTCTCTTTCAACTTCATGTGCCTAGGGAACTAGGATCTTGCAAGATGGATGCCACATGACTAGCAACTGCTATTATCTTAGCTGAAGGCAGAAGTAATTAGCACTTGCAGGTTCAGACCTAACAATGACTGAAGTAGGTTTTTCAGTTTTTGACAACATTAGTATTGTATGTTGCCCTTTATAATGGCATTAGATTTACATCATACTCTTCAATTACTTTTTTAATAATTCGCTTATTTGAAGAGCTAAAAGGCATTCTTATTATTCCCCTTTGTGTTTTGTGCCAGGGCCTCTAAAGTGCTTCAATTCTCTTAACCAAAATATGCTACATTTGGCATTGCCTTGAGTTCAGCTAGGTATATTAACATCTGGCACTGGTAAATCCAGATTAACTATTAAAATAAAAAACATGTCATACAGAAAAAAAATCAGCCAAAATGCTGCATTAGGAATCAAGTTGGCAAAAGCTACTGAATGCTAAGGACTTAAAAAAATCTGTACACTGTCAGACTGCCAGAAATGAATTTAAGGTGCTAACTTAAGAAGCTTTTAGCCTGGGTTTGAAATCCCAGACAGTGAGGAGAGGTGGCTGGAGAGCCGGTGATCTATTTATTCAAGGTCTGACATTTACATCACCTGTGAATCTATCCTCCTTAGGTTTAACTGTGCAAAACAAAACATGCTAGCTAAATCCCAAAATATCCAGGCAAATGTAGGTTTAAATAAATATACCAAGTATTTTGAATGGAATCATATTAAAATACCTATCTGTGCAACATTTCAAAGTCTGAGCTCTTTTTGTAGACAAAAGATGCAGGATTCAGCTTTTTATCAGTTTTTTCCATTAAAAAGACACAAATGGAACTCAATATTAATAAAATAATGTAATTTTGCATCCCAAATACTTATTTTCCAAGAATCCATGGTCATTTATCCAGGTCCTAATGAATATAATTAAAAAAACTTAATAATACATTGTAAATACAACAAAAGCCTTACATGATATGGAACAAATTCCACATAAATATCAATCAACAAATTGCACATTATTTATGCTGTGACAAAGTATTAGGTTTGTTATCATTAGCAGGACAGAACAAGTTCTCAGTAAATTCTTCCATCAGCATAATCAATGCAGTTCTTCCAAATTATTCTGGGTTCAATGGGAGAAGCTAGCTAACAGTAGCCTAGGATAACTCAAACACAGATGATCTGATTTTCCATACATTGAGGGAGAAATATCTCACAATTTCTTAGTATTAATACCTCAGAACAAAGTCTCTAAATCAAATACAGGGATGAATGCTAAATCAGAGTGCTTTAAAAGAAGGAGTTTGTTACACATTCATCATATGGAGGAAAAAAACCCAGCGTAATATCTTCTTAAAAGGAGAACCCCAAATTTCTGGTCTTATGTTTTTTGAGCTCAGTCTCACTAATCTTTCTAACCTTGGAATAACACCATCTACATTAGTGATTTTGTGTACTGAGGATGTTTTTTTCAGGTGTGAATTTGTCTTGTGTTGGTGCCACACACTCCAGTACAGCAGTGTGGCACACAAAACATTGTATCTCCAGGAGAAACCAAGGCTCAAACTGCACCAGTACAGCCTCCAAAGTACTCCACTTGCAATGGGGAGGTAAGGGTCTCCAGCATTTGCTTTCTGTCCTTTTTTCTCTGAAACTGAGACTGGAAGCAGCTTGGATAGCTCTACACTTATTCATTATTTTCCTCCCCTTACCTGAGCTCCTTTCTGACCCCTCTCATGTGATTTATTGCAGCTGATCATCAGACTTGTAAGGCTTCCTCACCCACTGTTCTGATTTTACACTTCTTCTACTACACCCTACATGCCTGGAAAAGCATGCTAACCTGTTCCAGGACTCTTAAGACTGGCTGATGAGCCACACTGGTGGCTGTTCCATCACTGAGCAGTGGCATTTCACCACTTGTTCTAGACTGGTCCATGTCCCTCTTTAGCTACCGTGCTTTAAGATTCTCTTCTTGGATCTTGTCCCTGACCAGCTGGTCCTAGTTCTCGGGTTCCCAGCTTTGACATGAATTTCTGATCAACCTGCCTTCAGCTCAGCTTTCTTCTATGCTAGATCCCAACTTGTGGAATCATCTCCCTATTCCTGAACATGCTTTTATCCTCTCCTTTTGTCTGGGCAATCACTCCTGTACTGCTCTAGGACAACTTCCCCAGGAGTCTTGGGAACACAGATTTGACTACGCAATATCTTTAAAGTTATTTGCTCCTTTTGAGGAGTGTTTTGAGTGTTTGCAAAGCAATTCTCTGAATTTGTTCAGTTCTTCCCTTTTGAAAAATCTAGTCCTTTGTCTTCTTAGCTTAGGAAATCTCTGAGCTTTGAGGACAAACAGATATTTTTTGTTTATTTCATCATTCTGTTGCTTATTCCCCACAGTTTGCTCCAGGAAGGGCAATACTAAAATCTCGTAAATAAAAAGCTTTGTTTTCTCTCAGGAAGGTATTAGTCGAGACTGTGGCCCTTAGTATTAAGCACTGCAACCTCTGCTTTTCTTCCGCCAAGCAGATCTAGAGGACAAGCTTTTCTGCCCTTATGAAAATGATGCTGCTCTCAAAGGGCATTATATTAATCTTCTCCAAGTACTCAGTTGCCTTACAGCTTCAAGTATGGCCTATTATCTTTAATCTTCTCCCCTCTATCACAAAATGAATTCTCCGAACATTACTGTGTTCTATGTCCCTGTGGTTTTCCTTTTTCATTATTTCCCCTTGTTTCCGACTCTCATTTTTGCCTCTATACTATTGCTTCCTTCTCAGCTGAACTTCTGTTCACAACTACTTTTCTTTATCATGTAATCTCAGAAATACTGTTAGTAAGATATACAAACACGGTACTGGGCCTTGAAAAAAGTATGATGAAAATTGCACACAGTTGCTCCAATTTTGGAGCAAGCGGGATACCCGTGATAAACTCACCCCTTAAGCATGAGTCAATACATGCCTGCTCATGTTTTACCAGCAGAGCAGGGAAATTGGCTGGCTGTTTCATCAGCGATGCAACACCCAGGTTCATCCCTTGTGATACTCAGTCCACTCTTTACAGAGTCACTACTGAGACAACAAGCACAGCTTTTTCTAGACACATCAGAAACCTTCAAATGTAATGCAGAAGTTCAAGAAATGGAGAGGTACTTTACCTGGTCTTTCATGCTTTTCCCTAAATCTTTAACATCTTTCATGTTAATAGCATTCTTCCCTCCCTTCTCCTTTCCCTTCTTCTTGTTCTTCTTTTTGAACAAGCATTTCTTACAGAGACAAAAGCAGCAGGTGAGGATTAATAGGACTGCAACTATGGCTATGGCTATTAAGGCCCAAGGTGGCACTGGAAGAGAAAAAGACACACACAGGAAAAGAAGGTGGTAAACTGTTAGTAGGGTTAAATTTAGAAACAAGCACATTTCTCTCACAGCTAAGCCTTTTTTAATGAAAATACCTTGCAGAAATACCTGTGATTCTTTCTAAAATATCCTGTCATCATTTATATATTTCTCCTAATTGAGCATTTGCCCATACAATGCCAATTTAACACATCTATCTATATACAAGCCTGGTGACACATATCAAACTCACTTGCAGCTATTTTGATTCTTCAGCCATCTGAAAACAGTATATCCCAAATATTTACACTGTGCAATCTGTAAAATGCTCAGCACATTTAAGCAATTACTTGTTTCTTTCTTTAATCATCTCCCCAACCCACCTGGCATTGTGGCTGTATCGGGTAGAACTGACTGGAAATTTCTCTCTTCTGGAATGGTATCTGATCCAAGCAGTCAGTTCTAATGAACAGCCCTTTTCCTCTGCCCAATGCTGCACTTGACAGATTCGCAGATTCCTCGCAATAGCTGCAGGTCAAGGTCACCAGTGAATACTGACCAAGGACAAAAGGCTGTTCAATCCAGGGGCATTTGCCCTATTGGGCATCATGCCCTTAAAACCAGCAAAGTTTCAGCACACAGCTATATTCTCACCTATACTCCCCTATAAACAAAAGTTTGCGTTACATTTTTCCATTAGGTTCAGGATGCAGGACATGGCTGAAGCATGAATAAGTAAGAGAGAACACTTACTAGCATAAAATGTTCTTGTTAAAGATGAGAATTTTTGGAAAAAAGCAGTTATGACACTTAAACACAAGTAATTCAGAAGGCAATTATCTTTGCACAATCAGCTTTAATGACCCCTGACTCCCACATTTAAGCACAACACCTGACAAAATTTTAAATCTTGTAAACTGTCATTTTCTAAAAATCTTGAAATGCACTCAGTTAGTCTGCAAGATACTCAGTGCATTACCTAAAGGTCTCTAATATGATACAGAGCTACACAGCAAAACCAAAAAGTGAATCAAATTCGACATGTTGACGTCAGTGAATCACAAAAGGGAATGGACAGTATAAATAGAGAAAATTAACTGCCTAAGGAGCAAATAGGAGTGCAAAGCATAGTCACTGCAACTTTCACTACAAATTACCAGTTCAGGTAGATGACAGAGCATCTACACCTTTCTTACTCTATATTTAACAAACATATTTTCTAAATCTTATTCAGATGACCCTAATGATAGATAAAAATGCAGGAGAATAGTTAAACAATAATTTCTGTAATATTTTTGTGCCTTCAATTGTTCATTAAATGCAACTGCTGTAAAAGAAAAGCTGTACCATATGTAGAACAAATGAGAATTGATTACTAAACAAATGAATGGTAAGAAACAAATGGTGAACAGATTAACAGCTGTTTATGGGACATATTTTATGAAGTCAGCAGCAATTCTGCAGTTAAGTTGCATTAGATCTGCACTTATCACAACTTATAATCTGTATTTCATGATTAGTACTTAATTTTGTCTTCAAATCTGGTGTAGTACCATTTTGTAGCACAACTGACTCTTCTACATTGTTTTCACCCAGCACGTAGAAATGTAAACCTATCATCTTCCACAAGAACTATGTGCTCTACTCAAATTCTAAACTTCACGTGTACTTAGACACTTCACACCTGAAACAGCATTTGTGTAACACTGTATCTAAGATAATCCATAGGAGTTATGCCGAGAGGAAATGAATGATGTGCTCAAATTTATCAGCTTTTTGTTTCACTGATTTGTGAGCAGTGCCTGAAGCATGAATATGGGGAGCAGCAATATTATGGGATGGGGTTCTGCCAGCAGGATGTCACTCTGTGAGGTAAGAGAAGAGAAACACATCAACTTAACTGTGAGAATCAATGGGTTGAGGAGGCAGGGAATGTAGGCATTAATAGGATAAACACATCTGCATCCTGCAGATGAAAAAGCTTGTGTAGGTAGTGAATTCAAGTGCCTTTGTGCTGAAAGAGTTGTATCAGGTGGTATTCTGGCACTGCTGCCTTGGTTCTCTGGAGCATGAGCAATGTAGGAGAACATTTGAAACACTTGCAGATACCTCAGCTTCTTTTTTACAATGTGTTGTCTGCTCTCATCTGTTTGTAATTTGATTTCACCCAATAGCTCTTGTGATGCAATTAAATGATCATTGAGTTAATATCTGGGACACCAAGAGTTAAGCAGAATTCCTTAGTTATCTCTTCAGAGAAAATATGCTTCCTTTTTTTAATAAACAAAGCATAAGCACTAAAGTAAAAACATTGGGGCAGCACAAAATCTGGACATTTACAAAATCCATGCAAAATTCAAGCTTGAAAAAAACAAAAACGATTAGATTATTTTTCCCAATAGAAGTGTACTATCTCTGTCAAGGAAATGGCTCATTTGGATATTGTTGTCGACAGAGATGGTCCAATCAATATATGTAAATAATAGACTTAAGACAAGTGAAACATACACTTATCATTGGCTTTGAAGAGATGTTTGTTTCCTTTCAAATGCATGATACAAATACTTTAAAATGTTAATCACTTTACATAATATTGACAAATTTTCCAGAATTACTGAAGACTTTGAGAGTTTCTCTACCTGTGCTCCCCAGTTTTTGATGCTGCCAGAGGAGCCTTAAATTTGGAAAAGGTAAGGTTTCAAAAGCTACTTTTCTATAAAGTCATCTCCAGGTGGACAAATGGAAGTCACTAGCCAATTTGGAAGAGTCAAGTCTGTAGCCTTTCATTTTTCAGGCTGCTGTTTACCAACTGTGACTGGTATCTATAGAAATCTTACCAACAGCGTAAGAAATTTCTGAATTTTATGAAAATTTTCTGAATTTTATGAATACAGGGACCCAGTTTATGAAGTGGCTCATTTTGAAGATCCATATTGATTAATTTCAGTTGGACTTTACCCATGCTTATACCAGATTTTCAAAGAATTATATTTTACCAGTGGACAACAGTTGAAATCTGCAATTTGAAGACTACCTCCATCTGTATTATACCAGGTTGACCAGGCTCAGCAGTTTGAAACCTCAGGAGGTCTCTGGACATGAACCATTGAGCAAAAGACCTCTGTGGCAGATGAAGCAGGGTGGGTGATTTGGAAAATGCAGATATTGACCCAGGGATCAAGGTGTCAGAGAGCCAGAAGCTTCTTGTACAACTTGTCTTACCAACTACCTGCACAAGGGGGTGCTTTGAAACAAGCAAAAGTTACCTACCCGACCAAGAAAAAGCTATTGGTTTAAGGATAATTAATACGTGTGTAAACTTTCTGGTGTTTCAGTGCTATTTTCTTTGTTCTACTCCTCTGGGAAAATACAGAATACTTATTTTGAAGAAGTTGTCATGAATGTCTATGTGATTTGGGGATTCTACAAAGCTCTTAAAGACAAATCTATAAGAGGGGATTTGCTGAGTAGCAGTTAGTAAATAAGGTCTTGAATTAGTGTTATTGATCCAATCCAGAGTATGCTATAGGACTTTAGTCAGAAATGCAGGAATGAAGCCTATTTGCAAAAGGAGAGTATAGAGAAAAAGAAAGGTATGGCTTACTCCTGGGCAGTAGCAGGGCACTGAAAGGAGTAAGCTCTAGGAATGTGTCGAATCAAGGCATTGATTGGGTACCAATTTTGCCTACTTCACTCATGCTGAGCAACAGTCATACATGAATGCAACAAATGTGAGCGCTCTTATCCCTCTCTGTTGCTTCCTTCCACTAATGCCAGCCAGACTTGCGTGCATATTGTGGGTTGCTTGACACACTTGATACATTTCACAAATAAAACAGCTGTGATGCTCTTAGATTATCATTTAAGTTTGGGCTTAGGAGTCTGTGTACAAGGCTTATGTCCAGACCATACCCATGGATCATGCTTGTACTCGTGTTCCACAGCAATCCGTGAGGACACAATGGACAGAGTGGGAATATGTGTTCCCAGAGGTCACCTAGTGATGCTCCAACTAAAAAAGGCAATTTGCCCACGAGAGTGAACCTAATCCAAAGCACTGCCCCAAAAAACCTTGAGTCCTCAGGACTGACAGCTTCATTTCACTGACTTGCTTCTACTGAGCTGCACTAGGTACAGCTTGTGTCCCAACCGGTCATTAAATCTCGGTCCTTTGAGCATGCTAGATTCAAAGGGAAGGATGTATTACCGAGTTATTCAATTGAAGAGCTACAAATTTTGTCCTTTATATAAAGATATCCTTACTTGGCTTTACACAAAATACTTGGAGAGGTACAGGCCTTGGGTCTAAAACTGACATTTCCGTTAGACGATCTAAAATTATCAAATGCCTTGGAGGACTTTTGACTGCAGAGGAAAGACTTTAAGGGGGAAGTCACAAATCATGTAACAGCATCAAAGTGCTGCAGTCAGGGAAAGAGAATAAAATCCTTAATCCTAATGATTTTCTTCCCTTTCTGAGTGCAATGTCAGAGGAAACTTTACTAACTTAGAACACAAATAGAGGGAAGGTCAATGAAGAACTGAAGAGAAGAGCTGAATTAAAAAGTGAAGATTCCCATACAAAAAATACTCTTCAACAAAAATTCCCAATTAAGCAATTAAGGAGTCCCATTTAAACTGTGACAGCAAAGGATTATCAGATGATGGCAGTTTCCATATTACTCTGCAAAAGAGGCCCATAGCATGTCAGAATTGATAAATAGTAATAATCTATGTTTCAGAGGGGGCATGATGCCTAACAGGAAGCTGCAACTGCCAAATAGCTGTATGTGAAGCACATTGCTGTAATCTAAAGCTCTGGTAGTCTGAACATGGGCACACTGGCAGTTTTAGTTTATTGAACCATAGTTTTATCTTAGCTTTTTGCACTTACAGCTTCTAATCAGGAAGCAGATTCCATATATAGCCATATTCAGACTTTCTGTATAGAAATTCCCCTGGGACCATTTTCTGGAAACCAATTTGACATTCATTAGAAGTTACTTATAGAAGATGTCCTGAAAGCAGGGACCCAGGTAAAAAATACCACTACCATAGCAAAAGGAATACAAAGGTGATCAACACAACAAAAAGAAAATGGTGATACATGGTAAAATGACTCATGAAAGACAAAAAACTGAAAATACTGATGCATATACTGATGATTTAAATACTAGCACTCAGGCTTATAAAGCTACATTTCCACCCCAGACACTCTTACGTGTGATCTCTTGCTTTAGTAGCATTTTTGCAAAATACTACTTTTACTTTCTTACATTTACTGAATTTTTTTTTTCTGCTTAAAGTTCATGCTGCTGCCTTTGACCCATCACTGGAAAGAACCATTACTAAATAACTTAATGAATGCACTTATGCTTATATTTCTCACCTTTATTTTTTGAGCATGTGCAGTTGCATAAGATTCTCTCCGTGAATAGTTTATGTCAGTTACTGAAGCCGTAGCTCTGCTAAAAGAGGCATGTTCTGCCAGAGAAAGATCCCCACAAAAAATAACAGTCCATGGAAGTGCACTGATCAGATGAGTTTACTGTCTGAATATACTCCTGCCTATAGCTTTTTAGACATTATCATGCAAAATTATACAAAATTTCTATGACTGAACATTCCATTCTTTGCAAATAAACCCACACTGAATTTAGCAGTAATCCTTGATACAGCTACAAATTTAGCCAAGATGCTTGGGCTCCTTGAGAATATGATGTGCCTACTGCATGCTCAAAATCTGGAAGTCAAAATGCATAAAAGAACTAAGATATCTACCTGACGGCAAAACCACACCTACTATTGTAATTTGCACGTCATTTATGTTTATTACTGCTGGTATTAATTCACCTTTTACAGCATGAGATATGTTCTGTCAAAGTAAAACACAATTACCCAACACTATCTTTTCCCAGCAGAGTACAACTATTTGTCTGTGTTCCTCTCTCCCTTTAATGTGGTTTGCTCCATCTCTCCACCAGTTCCTCACTGCTCAGTCTCATCAGCTCCTCTGCCCCTTGTCTCTGGAGACATATGGGGGAGAAAGCAAGAGAAAGCAAGATGGGAGAGTCCAGATGAGACAGGATGGTTGAAGCAGTCAGAGAGAGGAAGTAAAGCTGCTGAGATGTCTCCTTCTTGAAGGAAGTGCCTCAGAGAGGTTGCAAAGGCCTTCAAGCTTAAACGTCAGGTTTCATCTGTATAAATATTTCAATGAAAACAGCTCCTCCACATTCCCCTCCGCCCCCAACCAAAATGAGACAGAATAAGAGAAGAGGAGCATTAGCACAGCCCTGCGCTCTGTCACTGTCGCTCGGGGCTGCTCTCTTGGGCTCATTCTCTACTCAGCCTCTTTGGAGGCCACATGGCTCCTCGGCAACTAGTTGCCCTTTCCAGCAGCACCATGCTTCTGCAGGGATGTCAGCTCTCCTTTCACCCTTTCACAGCTGTCAGCCCTCCTGCCTGCTCCTGCTTCCCACTTCCTCCAGCAATACAGCAGTTTCTTCCATTGCCCTCTATGAAAGATGATACACTGCACCTGGCACACAACGACCAGGAGGAGGAACCTGCCTGCAGCCCAGCTTCCTGCTGCATAACATGTCCCTTGGGAATGACTGTAATGCTGGCCAGTGTGACAAATACAACACCCCCCCTTTCCAGCAAAACCTCTAGGTCACTTCATACAGAAAACAGTGTAGGAAAAGGAATGACTTAAGTCATTCAGTAGGGTGGTTGTAGCCAGGTGAGGGTTGGTCTCTTCTCCCAGGTGACCAGTGATAGGATGAGAGGACACAGCCTCAAGCTGAACCAGGAGAAGTTTAGGCTAAATATTGGAAAAAAATTCTTCACAGAAAGAGTGGTTCAGCATTGGAATGGGCTGCACAGGGAGGTGGTTGAGTCACCATCCCTGGAGGTGTTTAAAGAAGAATTGATGAGGCACTCAGTGTCATGGTTTAGCTGATAAGGTAATGTTGGGTCACAGGTCAGACTTCAGTGATCTCAATGGTCTTTTCCAACCTAGTTTATTCTGTGATTCTCTGAGATAATATTTTTAGAATGATGACTCTTATCGGTTCCTACATCTGTTGCCATAAAACTTTTAAATTAAAAAATGAGTTCAGGATTTAGAAAATTGCCAGAGACAGTGCTGGGGCACCATGAGCAGCTGGAAAAGATGAAGAAGGCTGGAGCCTGCAACCATACCTGGAAGACAGAGAGGTATGCTGAATAATTTTCAAAAGCTCTATATAATAACAACAGTTGAGGCCAAAGACTTCCTTGAGAAGGGCCAAAATAATCCATGAGGCTAATATTCAACTATGACAAACAAATACGTAGAAGTCTGAGATGACTGCTTTACGTCATGTGAACAATTCCAATATGCGGTTAAAGTGATGCCTTAAGTTTAAGCTTTCCTATTTTCCAGATTCTGTGCTGCATTAGTATATAACTGAACTTCATATAAAGTGTTAGTGAGTTCTCCTCACAGTTTAGTTAGATAAAGCAATCCTTTTCCAGCCTGAGAGCCAAGGACACCGTTGCAGCTTCAGGCCCAAAAAGCACAAACAACAGGAAATTGAAGACAGCAAACTGGGAGGATGGGACTTCATAACCTGAAGCTGTAATTGGACAATTGACCCCAATATGCAAATGGACCAAAACTTATAAAAGCGTGAAAATGTGTGATCTGTTGTCCATCCTGGGTAGTCTTGGCCAGGCTCTTGTACTGCCCAAGGCGCATTCCTGAAAGGCCTTTTTAATAAATACCTACTTTATTCCTTTAACACTGTCTAGCCTCTGTTCAAGGCAGCCTCTCAAGGCATCAAAAACACCTTTCACTTTTCTTGGTATTTCCACAATATATTGCACCTCTAGCCTCAACTGACAGACTGTTGGAAAAAAAGAACAGTAAAAAAAAAATCTGACTTGGAACTGGAAGTTTCAAAGGGACAAAATACTCCAGCTATATCAATCCCAGGACTCAAAAATCAAGAGAATAAGCCCCCAAAATAAGGAAACTTATGGGAAAAATGAATTATGCTTATGTATGTTTGATTTTCTTGTTTATTCTTTCTTGCCTATACATCTTTGGTTTCACTGTATGCAATGGACACCAGTCTTATACTCCTTTTCAGTTTTTCAACGTTTGGATAGATTATATCACACTTTCCAGGCTTGTCCTGCGAACATGACAGTCATTTATTTCAATGTTTGAAAGTGGAATCACATTTCTTGCATTCTAGAATTAGTCATGCATACTATGTATGGATATTATAAATTCCCACATTAAGTATGAACTCCACTGAGTAGGAGGAAAGAGCTAATTTGCATACCTTTTTTATAAAATACTATACAGGGGCAAAGTCCTTTAAAAGAGGAACAGATTCGTGAATTCTGACAAGATGAACTTATATAGAAACTGTTTGTCAATGGTCTGTTAACAAATACAATCTTAACACAGGATGTTATTACACAATAACTTAGGATTTAAATGACAATAACTACTATTAAAAGATAAACAACACTGGAGTAGTACATCAATTTCCCAGTGAGAGTAAGAACCAGTTTTATTTCTTTCTGGTATTTAATATTAACTTAAAAGTTCTCAAATAGGAATAGCTCATATATAGCATTTTTCACCAGTAAATCACAAAGTGTCTTATAAAGACAGTGGGTATCTGAACTTCACAGGTGGAGACAGTCATACACACAAAATATGATTACTTTGGTTAGAACACAGAAAACAGTGTGGGAACATCGGAGCAGCAAAGTTCATGTCAACTGCAGATCCTAGGCACCCACCCACAAGTACAGGGAGCTAAGGGCTGGAGGCTGTTGTGCTCATGGTGCAAACAAGGGTCTGGGGTGCAGTGGCAACCTTGGATACCACCAGAGGAGGCACCCCCAGTGCCACCCTGGGGTGCATGCACACTGCCTGGGGCCCTGGTAGCACAGAGGCAACACAAACTCACAGCCAGAAGGAACCCCTCCAGCATACTAACTCATCAGCATCATGTGCTATATAAGACAGCAGAACCATGCACACGTCAGAGGTACCTTGCATCCTAGCATCAGGCCTCTTAAGGTTGTAATCTTTCCAACACATCTCACTGGCACCTCAGCTACTGCAGTGCCAGGAGCCTTGCTCAGCCCTTAGGGCATCTATTTCTCTCTGCTTCTTCCCACACGGCAAATCAGAGGACCACTGTCAGATTTTCTGCATGGATGTTTCATACAAAAGAGTGATGCTGCTGAGAAGGACAGGAACGTGGCACTTCCTACCCTGGTGTGAAACAGTTACTACCTGTAGGGTACTTACTGTGCTATAGAGAATGTGATGTAATGACATGCCTTGCTCTGAAAATGTTCCAGCCTTGCGGAAGCCTTTGGGACCTTAAAACTTAATTTTATCATTATAGATCTGTAGCACAAACAAAGAGACTTGAGTTTCATTTGTCATGCTCTGCTTTCTGGTGCATTAACCCTGCATAGATTCTAGGTGCCTGCCAAAGCTGCTCTATCCCTCCTCTTCTCAGCTGGGCAGAGGAATGTAAATACCACCGAAGGCCCTGGGTCAAGATAAGGACATGGAAAGATCACTCATCCATCACTGTTGTAAAACAGACTCAGTTTGGAGAAATTAGCTTAATTTATTACCAGTCAAGTAAGGTGTGAGAAATAAAACCAAATATTAAAAGACCTTCCCTTCACCTCTCCTTTCTGGGATCAACATTTCTCCTAACATTCTCTACCTTCTCCTCCTCCTCAATGACGCAGGAGGACAGAGAATGGGGTTCGCAATCACACATCTCTACCCCTCCTTCCCACTTGTGGAGAGGGAGGACTCCTCACACTTTTCCCTTACTATAGCATGGGGTCCCTACAATGGGAGACAGTCCTCCACAGCCTTCTCCAATATGTCTGCTTCCCACAGGCTACGGTTGTTCATAAACTGCTCCAGTGTAGGACCCTCCCTGAAGGAGCAGTCCTTCAGGAACACACTGCTCCAGAGTGGGTCCTCCGTGGGGTCACCTCTTGTGTCATCAAACCTGCTCAGTGTGGGCTTCATTCCCCACAGGGCCACAGGTCCTGCCATGTGCCTGCTAAGGCCTGAGTTTCTTATGGGGTCACAACCTCCTTCAGGCCTTCACCTGCTCCAGTGTGGGGTCCTCAATGGGCTGTAGGTGGAACTCTGCATTCTTGTGGGCTTCCAGGGGCTGCAGTCACATCCTTCCTCACCAGGAGCTGCATCACAGGCTGAAGGAGAATCTCCACTCCAGTGCCTGGAGCACCTCCTCCCCTCCACCCTGACCTCAGGGCCTACTTCCTACTTGAAGCTTTAGAAACAATCTTTTTTCTTTCCAGATTTCTGACTGCCATTTTATTATCCAGACAGCAATACTGTAACCAGAATTCATACACTCAGATGAAGCTCTGAATTATGGGATACCACAGAGTGAACAGAATTCCCTCCTCATACATATCAAACCGATGAACCTGCCCATTGAAACAGGTCTGCTGTTCTTTAGCCTTGTTGCCAGTTCAGATTTCCATTTTCCACCTCATTTAAAAAATCTGGTAATAAAATCTCAGTGAAATCTACAGCCTCTCCATGTGAAATCAGTCCAATGTAAGAATGTATCTATTTTGTAAACAATCAAATTCTCTTCATAAAGGTATGACAGCCTTTCCTTTAGAACTGTATCTTTTGCCTCTATCCATTACACAGCCCAGGAGAGCTATAGTACTGACTTTGAACAGATACTAAGCAGGTTCTTATGTCTGTTTTTATCCAGCCCTTGAAAAGGCCTGTGATGAACTTGTTTCTTTCTCTCTCTGAAAGGTAAGATAAAGACAGATTAAAAAGACTCTTCTACAGTCTAGAATGTTTTTAATATATATTATATATATATATACATATATATATATATATACACACACACACATGCATTGTACATGCCCTCCACAAAGAAACATGTATTCTGCAGTTAAGGATTTTGGGAACAGTTAATTTCAAAAAATTATTAAGACTTTCAGACATAAAAGTCTTTGTTGGTGTTTTTCTTTTTTTTTCAAATTGGTTTAGCAGGAAGCATTCACATACTTAGGTATAGTAAACAGTGAGAAAGACCAATTTTTAATAGGCTGGGAACCTTTTTAATATCTTCAGTGTCCAGAATGATTTACTAAAAACTAATTGCATGGCTGTAGTACTGATAAATCA
The DNA here is from genome assembly GCA_013401135.1 of Cettia cetti. Classification (NCBI taxonomy): domain Eukaryota; kingdom Metazoa; phylum Chordata; class Aves; order Passeriformes; family Sylviidae; genus Cettia; species Cettia cetti. The sequence goes on along the minus strand of VZUI01049363.1, from coordinate 103,453 downwards.
ATTATAAAAACAATCAAGGAGCAAAGCAAAACCAATCTCCTTCCTCCAGAGAGAATTATGTTAGTACAACTGCAGTACATAGGCAGCAATTGACCATATAAGAAGACATATTTCTTTCTGTGATAGGAATGTATCTCAAAAAGCTACTTCTTCCACTGGGCAATAGTGTATGCTCAGTAAAATCAGCCAAATATCTGCATTTTTCATCTGCTATTTTAAATGTACAGCTAAAATTTTGAACAAGATTCTTTCATTAAATATTATCATTATTAATAGACATTCATTTGTGTGTGGGTAGTGCCTACAGGCACTGACTCAGAAAAAGTGCCTCACCAGATCAGACTCTGCACACAGATTAAATAAAGGACAATCCTGCCTGAGAGGCTTTTCAGAGAAAGGTCCCAAGCCTATGTGGTGGGCATGTGCCCATCTTGGTCTGACTGCCCACAAGAGCTGTACCCTTGCTCAAATGTTAGCCTACAAGAATACACCAGACATATTCTCTGTCAGATCCAGTGTGTCCAAGCACATCACAAGTTCCCCTGTGCATGGCCCTTACTAAACAGCCCTTCTATCTTCTCAACAAGATCTCCCAGGATCCTGTCCATCTAGGACATGACTGCCCTCTTTCTGGAGGGAACCCACCCAGACAGTTTGGCAGCTCCATATCTCAGCAGTGGCCAGGCTCATGGCTATGGCTGGGCCCTAAAACAAAGGACACAGGAAACAAAGCAGCTCACTTTGTCAGGACCCTCCAAAAGAAGTGCCTCGGCTGATTGAGGCACTTGTAGTTTGCCCCAGATAAGACTATATATAGTCTTGTCTATATTTTTACAGAAATGGTTGTATGGCAAGCACTTTAACACTGAACCTTCAGTGTGAGATTAAATTCCCTGTCCCTAGTCACCATGACTGAAACATCATACACTTCATCACTTTTGTTTATGGGCTGTCTGTAATACCGACATCGGTCCTATAATATTTAGGTGCCACTCTTACAGGTACAATTAGCATGAGCCACACACATGTTCATAGGGATCATCAATAAGATGCACTTTTTTGGTTCAGTGTCCTTTCAAATGTGAATGCAAGTGGGTGCTAAGACTGCCAGGTAATTGTGGTCTTGGTGCATGGCCAGCAATGCCTGAGGTGCACCATACACAGGCAAGAGCTCAGACCACGTATCAGTCATGGAAAGAGGGAGAGCAGGGTGCTGGAGTTGTGAAGGAGCTGTTCCACCTCAGGATGGCTCAGCTCACTGCAGTAGAGCTAAGCAAGGCTGGTTGTGGCTGTATGGATGCATTTTTCCAAGGGACATCAGATTATATGTAAAGAGTATCAATCAGGCAAGGGTATGCAGGAACGAATTCCTGGCAGGCACTCTGCTCAGCTCATGGACGTGACACTGGTTCATGAGACTGGGCGCATAATGCTGTGGGCTCTGCTGCCCTGGTTTATGGTGTGTGCCTGGCTGGTCAGGGCAGCTGGGCCATCTTTTCTGCAGTGTGGTCTGCCAGACTGCCTGGGGCTGTGTGCTCAAGGACTCAATGGTCCCAGGCCGGCACACCAGGCATTCAAACTAAAGTCTTTTCACAACCTCTATCTATTAGGCAGAGGTGCTGCTTGGCATATTTATACCAGTTTTGCTTATTTTGAGAGAATAGGTACCAACAGACCAGCTATCCTAAGCCTCATCCCAGTGCTGGGACGGAAGGACAAACCCATTCTTGCATCACATCTCACCTCTGCCTCGAAAAAGCACCACAGAAGATAAATCCCTTTGCTCCTACCCTGCCAAGACAAACTTGCCAAGAAAGCACTACTGGTACAAATGTATACAACAGCTTTTGCAGCTGTCTGCTGTGTTCCACCAGCACACAGTTATCACCATGATGTGTATAAGAATACATATAAAAATACAGTTTTGTGGAATCTGCATGTTATTAGACACTTAAACTGCTAATATAGAAAAATGAAATTTAATCTGGTTACAGACCCACAGACTCAGGCTGTATACAACTCAAATCCCTCAGACAAAATGTTTTCACCTGCTATTTAATAAAAGAGCAGGCTGTGACCTTTCTTTCTCTTTTTATGTGCTCTGTTTCATTTTAAAAGACTGAAGCAAAGTATCTAAACTTGGGTTGGGCCCTTGCCTTGTATTTTGATCTCCTTCATTTTCTAAGAAGCTATCAAGGTTGCAAGCTTTTATCAGCAGCTGCCTTTGTCAGGAAAAAATCTATTTTCAAGGTATGGTTAAGGTTAATAGCCATGTTGCTTTTCTTTTTCAGAAGCTCATTTAGCTGCACAATTATGATGAGGATGATGATGATTGATTACTAACTTGTGTCTTTTTGCACAGAAAGCACCATTCCTGAGTGGATAACCATAAATGCTGTAATGATCATTAACATTGTTGCAGGAACCACTGCCAAAGTGATAAATAGATTTGGTTTACATTAACTACCAGTCTAAAAGCATCATTTGACCTCATTAATCGATCTAATAAAATCTGGAGTCATGGTCCATAAGAAAGAAGACTGTCCTTTTTAGAACAAGAACTTCTGATCTCCATAAATATAAAAGCTGAAATTTTGTACCATTGTAAGGTCACAATTCTCTCCAAAACACCCAGTGCAAATGCTGGGCATTCAAGTTTGTCTTACTTGTTCAGTCTGGGAAAAATTTAAACTGCTCCTGAGGGGCATTTAAAGATACCTGTACAAGACCAGTGAATCTGCATTTCTTGGAAAAGTGGTCAGTTTGCTGAAGGAGCCAAGGACACATTTATGCATAGAGGTCTTTCAATTTCATCTTAGCACACAGAAATTGCCTCGATATTATATGGTTGATATTAGCACTTCAGATCTGTGAAAAGACAAAGCTGCAGACTGCATTGATGCCTTAATCCACATTTCCGACATGCTACAGTTTCTCTTTTTGTTCATCTTTACTTCTGAAAGGTACACTTATAACACATTCCTCACTGCTGCTGTACTTCTTACTCTGCCAACCTAGTAATGTTAGAAGTTCATAATTCAGCATGCATGGAATATGTTCTCTTTCATACTGTGCTTTAGCCTTCTGCTAATTAGCCTAAATAATTAGTTTACATGAGCTCTAGTCAGGCCTTATATTCAGCTGGGCCATGAGAGTGTGTTATAACTGCTATAGCTGTAACCCAAAGTGATAGTTTTAGTTTCAAATTCAGATGATGGGGATCTGAAAGAAGCCTGGGAAGGACTGTTTTATAGCTCACATATCATTCTGAAGGACAGCACAACATGTTCTTGAACAGTGTGGATTAATAGACCTAGTTTGTACCACTACTTTTTTGGTGGACTTGTCAAGTGAAAACAACTATCAGTGTGTCACTTCAGAGAGCAACTTTCCCTAAAAATCTCACCTACTATTTTGATCACCTTTTTTTAAAAAAATGATGTGAAGTAGAGGGTGAAATATGACCGTGCAAAGGACAGCAGAGGAATTATGAAAAAGAAGACTTTTCTTCAACTTCTGCATTTTATTTGGTGATTATTTGGTGATTGCAGCTGATTCTAAAATTCAGCAATGTTGATAATGGGAATCAGAAAGCTGTTCTCCCCTCTGATTTTGGCCTATAGTTTGAATTATTTCCTACACAATGCCATGACTTATAGCACGAGTTAGAAGTACTGTCATAAATTAAAGCTTCTGGCTGGATGAAGGAATTTAATCTAAGTCTCTCCATTTCCTGGAGGAACACTCCAACTATAAGATTAATATATAAAGTTTATATATATTAAGAGTGATAAACTGTGCTTAATGCTTAAGTGATAAGCTTAATATCAGAAGACCCAGCCTTGGAGGTACTCCTTGAGGGTAGCCTCCTACCCTCATTCACCCAAAACAAGGACTGTAGGCGTCTGTCCTTCAAAGGGATATTTTAACTCCCTACTGTTAAGAGGACAGGTGAGCCAGTCTGCTGCTCTGAGACATGTGTTAGGGATTTCAGATTAAAAACCTCCATTTTAAATCCCTGCACCTGGCTTGCCACTGGACAGCCAGCCTGGGAGGCTTTTCATTATTCTAAGACCCCATGACTCCCACCTATGCTGTGTCTGAAGGCCAGCCATGTAATACTAAATGCAGGTTAAAAGGTTTTCTCAAATTATGTCAGCCATTATTCCTGTATATGAGAGAAATAAATAAATTCTCTCTCTCAGTATCAGACTCCACCTTCGGTTAGCTGCATCAGGTGTCAGTTTTGCCTTATGCCGCCCAAACAAAAAGCAGACACATTCTGGGCACTTACATCCCTTATGGGATCTAGTTGTACAAGCTCAGTTCAAAGGAGCATCCTTTCCTCCATTCTATTGACCCTGACTGTGCTCAGCACAGATTGATCCTACAAGGACGCCCAGACCAGACTTTTTGCACTAAGGGAAGCATTCCTGTAAGAGCACATTGAAAACTCGATGCTGAAATGTCACAGCTTCTTCTTCTAATTGGGAAGAGAATAGGAAATGGAACCATATACCAGGTCTGAAAGTCAATTATTAGACATTCTTATTTGATCTTGCCACAGAAAACAGTCATCAGGGTCTGACTCTTAAGTTCTATACTAGACTTGAATCTACAGTCCTCTGGTTGACACCACTCCATGTTCACCGCTTATCTTTGAATTGCTTTCTGAATGATTTGTTAGTTGCATAATCAGAGAATACTTGTTACGTTCCTTTTAAAAGCAAAATGCCAGCAGGCTTAAAGATCACAAAGAATGCCACTAAACCTCGAGAGCAATGCATTTAACTCCACACCCTATGTACACTCTTCTCCTGACACTGGCATGCATTTAATTACAAAATAAATTTTTTGCTCCAGTATTTACAGCCAACCTTAGTAGCTGCTCTTTACGAACACATTTTCTTACTGCTATTTAAAAGCCACTGCATCCCCTCATTTTCAAGAGTTCATGAACTGCTTACTAAAATCATTTAATTAAACCCTATTCTTCTTACTGGATTAATTTCATTGCTTCTAATCAAAGAGACTGGAAAAAAATCATCAAATCTTAACATTAGAAGTGCACAGCAGAGTTCTTGCTACTGTCTCTATACAAATACATTTTTAATGGATTTGAAGTGATTAACCTGTGGTTTGGCCAGAAAGAGAAAAAGAAAAATTGGAAAGGAATGCCAGGGAATGCCTAGGAAAAATAATCACTCCTGGAATTAAATGTCAGTCTGTGGAAATCAAGGGTGTGTTTCTGATGACTTCTGTCCAGTGAGTTTTCTGTCCCAGGTTTCCAATTCCTTTGGCAAGTACTCTGCCATTAACTAAAAAAGCTCTCTCTTAATAAGAACTTTGAAATAGCTGATCAACCATTCTTTCAAACCTATAGCACCACTTGTAATGAACAATTAATCCTCCGCCTCCTCAGAACTGAGTTAAGCCTGGAAGAGAAAGGGAAAAGCAGCAAAAGAAAATGGGCTCTGTGAAGCATGAAGAAATTAAAATAAAAAGATGATAAAGAAAATAAACATTAATGGTAGATGAGCAATCAATAAAGTCCAAAGCTTGCAAAGATTGCTTTGGAAACTAAGTGCTCTAAAGGAATTTAAATAAGTATAAATGGAATCTCAGAAAGATTTATTCAAGAATTAATTCTTCAGTGCATTTTCCTTTTTCTCTTTCCTTGCATGATAGTCTCTTAGGCGACTTCATTTTCTACATATGGTGCCACAGTACAATAACAGATTTATCTCTAACTTATATATGTTCTTCCATAGTGATTATTCCAGCAAGCAAAATATTAACACATTTAAATTAATGCAATGCAAACGAGATAGTGGCTCATTATTGGCTGAAAGTGCTTCAAAAAAGACTAACAGTGATACACAGATGCAACTTTGCATCTGCAGTCTAATTAAAACTAATCTAATTAAATATGGTGCATCTGCAAAGCTGCTTGAGCACTGCAGAGAACACACAGAATTCCTTTTATACTTGGACAGAGCTTCCAAGAGCCAGTGTGTCTGCCATTTCACTTCATTTGGAACCACTTTAATTGCAGGTGAGTAATCAGCAAATAAATTCTCCATGGCTGCTTTGGAATTGTTCACTCAGAGAGGCAGTGATAATGTATCCATAGGTATAACACAACAGCAATGGAGGCCACATGGAGGCAATGTCCTTTCATTATGCAAAATGATACAGCTGGAGAAAAAAAAAAGCTTGAAGCCATAAGTCATTCTTTAGCCTCACTTATTAAGGAAGAATTCTACAAAAAATACCTTTGCAAATGTGTTACATTACTAATCTGAGTTGTTCACAGCAAAATCAGGCATCATCAAAATTTTGTCCTGTCTAGTGATTCCTTTTAAAATATTTTTCCCCCCCAGGCAAATAAACATTCCACAGACATTGTGGAACAGTAAGAAAACTTACTGTTTTCAACTGAATTCTGCCATAAGCTATTCTAGCACTGAGATCTAAAATGGCAACAAGGTAATAAAATAATGTCCTCCCCTCTCAAAAAATTCAGGTAAGAAATCTCAAGTTGGAAAACTGTCTTAAAATGTGTAAACCAGCTATAGTCACAGGAAAGAAGGTCAAAGGAGGACAAATCCTGATGAAAAGTAATTGTCATCACAACAGACTTCTATAAGGTATTCTAGTAGGAAGAAATACTCTGCATTCCCACCTTAGAGAAATAGATAATATTATAGATAATAGAGAACTGTCTTGACTTATTACAACCTAAAGTAACTATGTTTGTTGAAACCAAAGAGAGAAATGTATGGTGCTTGGCAGGAATCTGAATCCCTGGATAGTAAAGAGGCTACCCAGACCTCATAATTTTTCCTCTTTAATCCTTTTTCAAGGCTTACCAGATCACCAAAATGTTAAATATCCACATTAATATCCATAAACTGTTGAATTTCAATATGTCCTTCACTCTTCAGGCATGGCTCTATATTCCTGGACAATTCTCCATATCAGGTCACACTTTGTGTTAGAACAAACTAATGGAATGAAAGCATGCAAAACTATACTGTGGATATGACATTCTCCTACAAGCCAGCAATTTGAGTCTTCCAACCATTTTAGATGAAATATTCACTGTGCAGAAAATGAAAATAGGCTTGAGAGTAAAGCTCTGAAGACTTCTCTTTCCTTGGCTGGAACCCTACCTAGTTAGACATTTACCCCATATTAGCCAGACGCTAAGCCACTTCTCCCACAAAACAGTGTATTTGAGTCCCCAGCTCTGCCACGGAGGATTTCTGTGCCACCCTCAGTGAGACAGATGAGTAATGCATTTTCCATGCAGTCTAACCTTCAGGCTATAGGCTCTCTCTCCAATCTATGGGGTGAGATACATGGGTTTAAACTTGTTTAGACTAAGATGCAAGCCACGTTATTCCTCCTCTCCTGGCAGTGCCTTAGCAACTATTCCTATTACCAAATAAAATTGGTGACAGCACTTGGCATTTCCCTTTCCTTCTTCAGCCCCACTGTAGTCCCCCTAGCTCCAAGGATAAAAATACAATCTCCAAGTAAAAGAGCAATAGATATGACAAGTAAATCCCATAGTGAAAATTGAGTTTGCTGTTTGAAAAAACATACATAGAGGGCTCTGTTAGGAAAAAGAAATGATAAATGATGAAAAGTCTCCAAAATGGCCCATTAAAGTAATTTTCTTTGCTGCCTGGTAAGTAGAGCTGCAATTTGAGTCCCTTCAGTTATAAATAGTTACATTAATTTCAGCAAAACTATGCTGCACAATGTTTGTAAGATTATGTCTTGAGGAGAACTTACTAATATACAGGGAAAAAAGACTGCATGTTTGTGAGAGCATTCCTTTAACCTAGGAAAGATAAGTATGGTGATTTATAGAAAAGGGATATTTTTCTAAGTCATAATTAATTTTCAGACTGAAATTGGTAATCAAACAGTAATTTTCATGGTATTTTTCTATATCTCAGTGGGAAATTTACTCCACTTTAGAAGCTTGCAAAAGGCATTTTTCACAACACAAAACCTGCATTAAGGTGAGGTTTGTGTTGCACAGGTTGTCACAGAGGCCCATGCAACTGAATGAATATTCCCCTCTGTGAATATGTGCACTGAAGGTTAGAAGCACAATGCATACACTAAAAAGCCTCAGGGTAACAGACACTTCTAAAATAAAGAAGTTTTTTTTTCTTCTAAATATATAACATGAAGAAAAGTTGAAAATAAAAAGTGTTTAACTTTATACAAGGGAAATTTTACTCCAATCTAGATTTTCTTGATGTATTTCATAGTGTATCTTGATGCATTGCACCAGTGAGGCCACATTTCAAGAACTGTGTTCTCTTTTGAGTCCCTCGCTTCAAGTCGAGTAATACATTGAGATGCTGGAGGGAAGTGCAACAAGGCTGCTGAAGGATCTGGAACACAAGTCCTGTGAGGAGCAGCTGATGGAGCTGGGGTTGTACAGTCTGCAGGAAAGGAGGCTCTCTCCATGTATCACTCTCTACAACCACCTGAAAAGAAGGCTGTACTCAGGTGAAGGTTGGCCTCTTCTCCCAGGTTACCAGAATGAGACAAAGAAAATGGCTTCAAGCTGAGTCAGGAGGTTCAGGACATCAGGAAGAATTTCTTCACTAAATGGGTTGTCAAGCATTGGGAGGGGCTGCCCAGGGAGGTGGTGGAGTCACCACCCCTGGAAGTCTTTAAGAAACAACCTGGCACTTAGTACTATGGTTTAGTTGACAAGATGGAGATTAGTCAAAGGTTGGACTTGATGTTCTTAGAGGTCTTTTCCAACCTAAACGATTCTGTGATTTGGTGATTTTATCATGGTATCATACATAGCCTAAGGAATGGAAAGTTAACTGTCAAACACTTTATTATTTCAAAGTATATTATAATTTATATACATATATTTAATATATTTTAATATACTTCTATATATTTTGATTTCAGTGCAATTTGGAGCTTTTAGAGTGTGGTACATTCATGTGTCTGTAACTATATCACATAAAGGACATTGCATCTACTTTTTTATTCTCTTAATGCATTATTTAGTTACTAATTAGTCATAATTTATTATTTTGATTTAGTATCTTTACTTTTACTCTTGTATTACTATGATCTCACATTTCTCTCATGTTCCCTCAATGTACAGTTTTCATAAGACAACCTGCTTTTTTAATATATGAAGGCTTTATCATGGGCTCAGCAACCTGTAAATTGTCTTTAAATCAGCACAGAGTTTTAAGCCACCATAAATATAGAAAGGTAATTTATATATGGTAAAAAACAGTAAAGACACAAGATACAGAAAGATAGAGATTATTTTTTAAAACAACATAGGACATCTGACGTAAAGTTTTTTCCTTCTAGAGTTCAAGTCAACTTTATTGGTGAGCACGACACTTTGAATCTTAACCTTGTGCTGCCTTTTCAATAATTTTAATAACTAAGGAATGAAGCAAAATAATATTGTCTTGCCAAAATTATCTCAGAAAGAAATCTGCCAAAATTTGCTTTACTTTCTGATTGCTGACCTTAGCATATTAGTCTACAGTACAGAAAAATTAGGGTTTGTTGGGTGAAATCAAAAAGGATTTCCAGAAACCAGGAGATAACTGCTGCTTATTTTGAAATGACTCTTTCTAATCTGACTTATCACAAACTCCTGGATCAGCTAGGTGATGAGGTGCTTGTTCTTGAACTGAGGAAAAGGAAGTCCTCATTAATATTCCTTTTTGGTGGAGCTTCAGAGCCAAACATACACACTATACTATATAGGAAGTGCAGTTGGCAGAGGTAAAAAGAGGCTGATAGATTTTATTGTTATGGTGAAAAATAGTCCTTTAATACAGATAGTTTTTTCTCTGTCACCAATAGGCAGTGATTCTGGAAGGTAGTATTTTTTTCTGCTGTGACTAGTATTATATCCATCTCAAATCATAAATAATTTAAGTTGGCAGTGTTGTCCCAGGAGAGACCACTAATGTAAGCAAAGCTAGTTATATTTATTCAGGCACATCATGGTAGAGGTGACACTTGATGAAAGAATAAACCCTTCCCTGGAGCAAAACTAAATGCCATTTACCTCACTGCCAATGGCTCAGAGATCTAGTATCTCTGCAGTGGTTTCCAAAAACTCAACCAAGATCAAGTGATCAAAATACCACTCCAAAATAAACCATATTAAAGAATTCTCTAGTCATAGTATTTTAACTATGGCAAACATGAAGACTGTATTTTTTGATCAATAGCCCTTTTATCCCTTCATGAAAGCAGGCTCTGACAGACATGCCCCTCACAAGTGGCTAGGAGTTATTTAATTGGCCTCACATGCCTTCAAGTTGAGCCAGCTTCTGCGCAGGAACAACCTCCGTGAGCCAGCACTGCAACCAATTTTCCTTTGGCTCCTCTCTAAACTTGGCAATGCTGCAATTTATCCTGGCTTGTCTCAAGTGTTGATCCTTATCTGAGGTCACACACGATTTTGCTGACTGCCACTGACATCAAAGGGTCATACACAACACACTTTCTGTCTCTCCTTCTGAAAATGTTTCTTGTCCAACTAGTAGCACAACTAGCAGCAGTTAGAAGATGCTTGAGCAGAGATGTGAGATTTCTAGATCATGGTTCAGTGCAGGAACATTCAGCATATTCAAGGAATAAAGAACTACCTCTTACAGGAACCCTCTTAGTCTCAAGCAAAAAAAAATAGCTTGTCCTTTCCTTATAACTTCTGTACATTTATTTTTACTTATAACTTCTCTACATTATTCCTGAAGCTACTAAAAAAATACACATCAGTATTCAGTTTGTTTTGCTACAATGTTAGCTGAAGGCTTTCTAGTCCTTCTTAGCAAGCTTTGTGTGAAGTAGAGGGAAAAGTAGACAAATATTGGTTTACATTTATTCTTTTTCATCAAAAGTATCCTATGGCAGACAGCCCAGAAAACAGAGCAGAGACTAGCATTGCAAGGAAGCCTTAAACCTCTCAGCCATATGTCAAAAAACATTTCAGAGGCTTTAACTCTCCTTCTTCCTTCTGTAATGGTATTCTCCACAGAAGTCACAGGCAAAACTGGGCATTTTTTTCTGGGAGGCAGGAGGTGTAAATGAGATGAGAAGATGCTGTGTGATGAGTGAAACAGGAAAAAGGAAGGAGAAGAGGCAGTAGACAAAAGAGACTGAGAAGAACTGAAGATACAAGTCACAAATTTGTTATCATTTACTTTCAGACCACAGACGTGACCTCAAATACTTACAAGTCATACATCCTGTCAATATGCTCTGCAATAGTAATTTTCAGAATATCAGACACATTGATGTGGAGATTGTGAAGATGTACAGACTGTCATTAATGGTCACCTGTCCAGTGGAAGCAAATTCTGCACCTTCTTGGAGATACCACTGATTATTACTATTTTTTTAGAAAAGGCAATTTTACATTCACCTTGCATCAGGACAGGAACAGAGATATTTTATAGCTCTCAGTCCTCTACTCGCAAAATGTCAGTATAAACCCCTTATTTTCCCTGCCTCATATTGTGGGAAAGCAGGGAATATCAGCATTGCTTTGCTGTATCAGATCACTGACACTTCAGTCTGCTACTGGCTCCCAACTTGCATGATAACAATGCTGCATGAGCAATGAACTTCTGTAATAAAACATCCTGACAGTTTAGGTCTATTAAGTTATGTCTGGGAAGTGGATGGTAAGGCCACACCCCAAAGATATTTATTTATTTTAGTCTTATGTTGATGGAAGTACATTACAGCTTGTCTTCACCTCTTACAAAGACCCAACCAAAGTAAAATCAACTTTGAAACAGAGAGGCATTGAAACATCTGCCAATCCATGAAAAGTGATCCATCTTAGCATATAGGACTGATATAAAGTATGCTCCTAGCACTTTGATTCCCCTGATACCAGGGGGAAGATTACAGAAGTCTGCCCAAACAGAGGCACTATCAATACCATTGGAGGCAATCCTGTAATTTTGCCTGCAATGACCAAAGCACTGCTGGGGTCCAGTCAGTGAAAATCTTGAATCCTGTAACAGTTTGATGCTAACTTTGAAATGCTTCTGAGTGTCCCTCAATGCTAAAAGAGGGGAGGAACTAGTGAAGGGATCACATCCACTCCCTGCTCATTGCTACAACACTCCAGTACATCCACCAAAAAAACTGAACTGAGGAACTGAACATTCATGGATGACCTAAACACAGAAGGAAGCTAAACAACATCATCTGCCAGTATCTTGGGTCCTTCTCAGGCACAGAAAGTGGCACTGTGGTGCCCTGCTTCCTCCTGAGTAATGCTGGGGAACAGGAGTGGTGACATGCTGATGCAAGGGCTGCTGCACTTTGGGGGAAACATAAAACGAACATCCTCAGCTTTTTTGGTGATGAGAGATCCCCTGGGATTTTCCCTAAAGGATTGTAATGCCTTACAGCCCCATCCAACTCTCATTAAACTAAATGGAAACAACCTCAATCACATCTGTGGAAATTGGATGTTTGCTGGGTTGGCTCAAGTCCCAAGTGAGGTAATTACATTCTTCCAACGGCTTCCATTGGAAAATTTCAGTGTGTGTGTCCCCTTCCCAAATGATCTCAAAGTAGCACTCTACTGATCATTTAAGCTATACAACTGCCCTAAATGCTCTTTTTTTGACAACAATCATGAAAATGTGTGCTGTGATAACAGGCCATGTGAAAAGTGGGTACAACTCTCAGCAAGCAGCCCACTAAAATCAAATGGAAGGTAAAATAATTACGCTGGTATATTTAGGAAGGTCTGAAAAGAAATTAGCAGCTACCACTATATGTGTGTGTGACATGTCTCTAAAACTACATTACACATAGAGTTACAAACTTTTAATAAAATAAATATTTTATACTAAAATAACCATAGCAAAAGTAAAAATAATTTACATTAAAAAAAGAATCAGTGTAGCGGTTCATCAGGTAAATTACAGGATGCATTAGAAATGTTATTTACAATTTTGATCCTCCAAACCACTTGTGTGTAACAAATTTAATTCGATGCAACATTCAGGAGCTTAAAGGTTAGTAGACATTTAAATACTTTACCAGACTAAACCTTTTGAGATTCTAAAACCTGCTGTGCAGCATTCCAATACCTGGACTCAGCCTGCATACTCATGCTACACTTACTGGCTGGCTCTATCAAGTAAGAATGCAATCCTATTGCCTTTTAAGTTATTTACAGGAGAGGTGCAGGTCAGTCAAGAAAAAAGACTTGAAAACAAGAAAAAAATTGTTCACCAATTTGCAGTTGTGCTGCACTTCAGGGTTAGCTGGCTGTGCTATGCCTTTAGGGATTTGGTATCACAAATTATTTTATGTAATTGGGACACAATTTAGGAGTTTGGCTGGTTGCTTTTAAAGAGGATATATTTTCTGTTCTTTTTCCAACAGGAATTACCAGGATAAATATTTGGTTAACAGAATAAAATGCTTCTTGTCATTATCATTACAAAATCATAGACAGTTTTCTGAGGTGTAGTTGTGGTGTTGGACAGATCTCTGCATTCTGCAGAATCAAAGCCCAGCTATCAGTAGGTTCCTAACAGAAAAGAGCTGTTGAAAATCAAGAATGTTGCACAGTTTAAACACTTCAGTTCATGCACTAACTGAAAAGAGAAGAGATTGTTGTAATTAGTTTCTCATTTTGTCTCTTCCTATCCATATTCCTCTTGGATGCCTATTTATATTAAGAAGAGCATTGTGCAGGAATATTTTTGTACTATACAGTCACTGTTAAATAAATGCATGGCTGTTTCAGAATAGTCAAGTCAATGTTGACATTTCTTCATGCTATGTTATCACTATGCCCTGAGTTTAGAGAGTATTTTTTGTCCATTGGTCCTCTCCACCCATCGTATTATTTCCCATTGTACTGGCCACCTCACTGTCCTAAGACTTAAAGCTCATCAATAAATATTTAATGAGACAAGCATATTTAACTGGTATTTTGGAATAGTTTCCTAAGAAGTGATCACCATCACTGACTTGTAATCTAAAATGCTATGCTAGGCTGAAATTTATGAACAGTAAGCTCGCCTTATTTTTGTCTGTCCTCCTTCCCTTACTCATAGTGCAAGTAAACTTGCACCCATGGCATGTATGAACAAACAGACAAACAACCCCAGAGTTGAGACCTGAAATGTCATATTCCAGCTTAAAGCACATGCTTGATGAAAATGGAGTCCTGAGGTCTTAGGAAACATGATAAAATAGCTATTTTGGGAGGAAATGTAAGTTTGATACCTAAAGAATAAACAAGACTGAATGCTGGGTTAGCAAGTACTTAGCTAGTGATGATTTTTCATGTGAGTTCTGGCTAGCAGAAAAGTGTTAATAAATATATAAATGAAACATCACAAAGGAAAATAAAAACCCCACTGAAATCTGGTAAGGAAAAAAGGACCATAAAAGTATCTATAAGAAAGGTATAAAAATTACTGAACATTGTTAACTATGTGAAGAATGTATTTTCTCTCTAAAAACTGTTGTCAGTTGAAAAAAAAAAAGATGCCTATGCTAGTCCTGGAGGTTTCCTCCCCACTGGGGTACAGCTATAAGGGTTGTAGTCCTGACAGATCTAGGAGAAAGAAAGCTTCTTGTGTGGAAATGACTTCCAAACCAACTGGCAGCTCACCAGCTGTTTCTCCCTTCTCCTTCTCCTTCAAGGAGTTGGCACCCCTACTCCCCTGTGTCAAACAGATGCGTTGTGTGGCTGCTCCAAACTGACAATAAAGGAGCTGCCAGCCAAGACTCAGGAGTATCGTTCAGGCTGCAGCCTAAAATACCTGAGCCTCTGGTCTTCCTGAGACTAAAGGAAACCAAGGCATGAAGCTGGAAAATTTGGATCTGCCTTTCCTACACGAACAGCTAAAAAAGAAATGCAGGGTTCACATTGTCATATTCTGTAACCTTCTGTGCGAGGCATATTCTGTGTGAAGCATTTGTTTAAGTGCAAAGAGCCTTAAATACCCTATGTTATTTGCTCATTTTGTCCAACGGCATTTCGCAGCAAAATGCATATGCTGTCGTTCAGCAGGCCTCTAGTCCAGTGAGTTCTCTTACTCTTCATTAGATTGTACATTGCTAGAAGAGATTGAAACAATTGCTTCCCAAGTGAGAGAAACCAGGTCTCTAAGCTCAGAGAAAGTCTTTTAAGGCTGTGAATCTCTCTGTTAAAAGGGCTTTAACCTAGAGGTCTTCCTAAATTTCAAAGTATGTGGTGTATTGCATAAACCAGTTTTTCTTTCTGGATGTCATTCTGATGAGGGCCAATGCATTTAACTCATATCTGTAAATTCAACTTCTAGAGCCTGATTCTTAAAAGCTAAGTGTAGAAAGCCTAATAATTTCTGGAGCCCCTTTTTAAGATGTGGGTGGAAATGCCTTTCGCATCTGAAATAATAAACTTCATCTTTCATTTTGATGACTCTCACTGCAGTACTGAAACATGCCCCCACATCACATAGGGGCTGTAAGCGAATTAGGGAGCTCTTGCTGAAGTTGGTAATTAAGAGTGGATTCAGATTCTGAAATCTGCACAGGAGTAGGCAGATGGCTTGTTCAGCTGCCAGCTGGAATTCAGCCTTCATGAGGCATTCAAGTTCAGCACCACAGCTTCTTTCTATGGAGTCAGAGCTAAGTCCTCCCATACTAAGATTCTTCTGAATATTTGAGGCCACTTCCACAGCTCTTGCAAAGTGGCTGCATGTTCTGGAAGCAGTAGGGATGTTCCGAACTAGAACCACTCAAGAGCTTGCTTGACATAAAAGCCAAGACTAAGAAAGATAAAATAAATGCATGAAAGCATGCTGTGTACCTACAGTGTTCCTGAGAGCTCCTCTTGGTGGTCAGCGTCTCAGTTTCTCACTCACTTTGGCATATGGCACTGATGACCAGGTATTTTAATTCATGTAAAAGTAAAGGCATTCTTGTGTCTTTTAAAAAATATTAAACACTTTAAAAAACCATATTAACCAAAGTAAGGAGAGTATTATATATTCATAATCCCTCAGAGAAGGCTTTAGTTTGGACAGTTCTCAGCAGCAAACTCACCCAGTTCTAAGCAGAACAGTTAACAATAACAACAAAAATGGCATTCTGTTCTTCAGCTGTGCCAATTTACAATGATTTCTCAGAATAACAGTGGCATTATTTACTCTTGGTTCTCATAAAAAAATGAGAGAATATCTTCTGGCTTGCCACCGTGCCTAGGCACAAGTAGCTGAGTTAAGGATGTGTGGTGGCCCCTGGGCCAGGCACAGAGGACCGCACCCTCCCTTGGAGGGTTGACAGCGTGTAAGCTGTTTCTAACCTTCAAGCTCTCCCTCAGGGAATCTCTCTAAGAGACTTCCCTGGTGCAAGTGGCGAGCAATAAGCATCACAATCCAGTGAGCCTTTGCAGGTATGCTAATCATTTGTTTGTGATTTGTCCTTACCCTAGTTCCTGGTTTTTGCCTTCCCCTGATTGGACAATTTTGGACCCCTTCCCCGATTGGTTGTTTTCTCAATCCTTTCCCTCACTGGTCCAAGTTGCTGACCCCGCCCACTCCAAACCCTATAAAATCCCGTGTTTCTGAGCCCTCAGGGTCTTTCAGTCGCCGGTTCCTGTTCTAATAAAGAAGCTTCTGATACTGGGAGATCGCCTCCTGCTCTTCTATCCTGTGTCGCCTGAGAAGAGCTCCGCTGCGCAGCTGCTCCTGCAGCCCTCACAACTGAGCTGTATCACTGTGCAGGCCTGTGCGCTGGACACCGCGAGTGTCTTTTTAAAGACGCTTCACCCGGAAGGTTGCGGCACCCAGAAGAGCCTGTGGTCTGTGACAGGAATGGAATAGAAATCTAACAGTAATTCCTATATTTTTCACTGTGCATTTAAACCATACTTTTTAAAAGAAAATCCACTAACCACAGTCACAGGTGCCTTTTTATATCTTATGCCGTATATTACTGAGAATCAATCTTTAAAAATGTAGTCTCAGTTTTAAATTCAGAACAATTGTTCCATGAACTCTTATTTTTACAGCAAGATTACAAACAATTATAAGAGATAATGTGTAATTCTGTAGGCACTTTATATGCAGGTATGTTTGAAAAAGGCTAACAAAATTGTATTTCTTTTATGCATGTAAACACAATTTTAGTGCACTTTCTCTCACACAAAGTAATGAAATTTTAAGATACATTCCCAGAACTGCAAGTGAGCCAGTAACCATGTTCAGTTTTCTGCTTGTAAATCCAATCCTCTATTCAATTTATAAGGCGGTGGCACAACTTGACATATATATAGTGCAATAAAATACCTACCAGAGTAGTTGTAACATATAAAATAATAATCACAGTGATGTGCTAGAGGAGACCCCTGGGGGTAGTCTGATATCCCTTGTTAAAATGCTATCACCAAACCAAAGGTAGGTGCTAACCCCTGGTTTTGCTATAGATGAATTTCAATCCCTTGGCTTTAAAAGTTAACTTAAATGTGGGGTTTGTTTTCTTATATTTTGCTGAAATATTTTCAGCATCATGTGTTTTATAGGAGAACTTGCTTCTCCTTCCCTTTCTTTCAGATTATACAACTCAAAACCAACTGCTCTTGTTGAAAAGGGTGTTCCAGACACATGCAATCAATAATGTATAATTCAGTTTGACACTGAGGTTGCCTTCCCAGTGTGCTACTGCCTTAGAGACAGTATTTCCTTTCTGGCAGGACAGTGCATTCTCAAGGTGATGCAGAGGAGGACATGGGATGGAGTGCTGCAGCTGCTCCTCTAGTTCAGACTGTAGGAATCTGCTCTTCTGATTTCTACTTTCCTCCTTGTTCAAGGTGCCAAGATAATGACCAGCGTAGGTGATGCCTTAAGTTTTAGCTTTCATATTTTTCAGATTCTGTGCTACCTAAGGGTGTAGTTCTGAGCCTCATATTAAGTGTTAGTAAGCTCTCTTCACAGAGTAGGTAGACAAATTCTTTCCCAGATGGCGACCAAGGACAACGAGTACAAGTTTCAAGCCCAAAAACATAAACAATGGTGGACTGAAGAGAGAAAACAAGAAGGATAGGACTTCACAACCTGAAGCTGTAATTGGACAATTAAACCCCAATATGCAAATGGACCAAAACTTATAGAAGTGTAAGACCTCATGACCAGTTGTCCATTTTGTGACCATTTTAAGTCCACCTTGGGTGTAGCCCTGGTCAGGCTCTCATACTACACAAGGTGTACCCTTAAAGGCCTTTCAATAAATATCTATTTTATTCTCTGTCCAATCTCTGTTCCAGGTAAGCCTTCCCAAGGCATCATGGGAATTGGGAACTCCTTTGGACATAATGATGTCAGATGCATGGTTTCAGTTTGCTTGGATTGGAGGAGATTATTTTCCTGCCCATGGCTGGCGTGTTGCAACTACATGATCTTTAAGGTCCCTTCCAACCAAAACCATTCAATGATTTTATGTAATCTCCCGGCAAGCATGTGTGATTGCCAGTGCTTGATCCAGCTCCAGTCTGCAGCAGCAGCACTTCTAGGTCACGCTAGAGCAGCCTGTACTTCTAACAGCCTGAGGTTCCTCGCTCAGTCCTGTATGAGGATCAAACTGGCAGCTGTCATGAACCCAGGAGTTTAAGAAAAGGACATGTTAAGGGGAACCTATCAGAAGGCATATGAAAATAACTCATGGATTGTAAACTGTAATAATACAAATAAATAAATTCTGCATGACAAGAATCAATCATTAAAATATTGATGGAGTATAGCTCAGTGGGATTTCAGACCACATACTATTCCTTCCAGACAAAGATTTTCATCTGCTTTATGAGTTTTTATCTCCATTCTTCCGTCCCTCAGTATCTATTTTGACATTTGGGATTTAAAAGCTGTATTTTCAGAATTCCTCATTTAAAGCAATCAAAATATGCTGGATCTTTAGAAATCACAGCATTTTCATATTACAAGTTTATAAAATAATAGAGTTGAACAGTTTTTGTCTCACTATATTTGTGTCTTCTGGATGTGTGTGGGCAGTATTTTCAAGATTTTCCCCATATTAAGGAGATCTAGAAATTTTATTTAACATTAAAAAAAAAGAGATGAAGTTCTCATCTACATTCTGGGACTGAGGAGTCCAGGGAGAAAACAAAGTAATCTGATATTTGCATATAAATTGCTATATTTAGAAATATTTTTCCCCATGTACTAGAATAGCTCTGTCTTGTACTTCTGTGTTCGAAAAAATTTTCTTGTTTCTGATTTTCTCTGTTTCTTCTGTAGTGTAAAGCTGAATGTATTTGCTTGGCACAAGTAGCTGCAAACGATTTTATGACAGGAAGGGAGACAAGAAGACTTGAATTCATGCAGTCCCAGTTCTCCCAGCACTGTTCTTCAGACTTCCCTGAATATCAAGAAACTTCTTTATCTTGTCTGAACCTCTCAATACAAACATTCTTTGCCAAGATACCTACATGGAGTTTGCCAATGTCCAACTGTTCCTAAGCTGAGAACTCTGCTTACTGGTTTGATAAATATATGTGCATACACATATAAGCATATGTATACATAGTCCTCATTTCTACAGGCAGTCAGCTACTACCCAAGATGATCCCTGAAGCAGAAGCTCAATTTTTTTCTGGCTAACCTAAGATATTAAGCAACAACTAACACTGGGATGTGCTGTGAAAATATAAATCATAGCTATTGCTGCAAAATTCATTCTGATTTTATGGTATGCCTCCACTATTAATCCAGTTTCTAAAACTGAAAGCATTCTATTATCAGCATTTTGTATCTTTCTTATGAACTTAGAAAATAATGTGCCATCTCCTCCTTGTACCAGTGACACCTGTGCTCTGGCAACCATTAGGAGAAGCCTAACAAATTCATTTTCTGCAAATGATCAAGCTGTCAGCTTATAAAAATTAAGTTTCAGAGAACCCTATGAACAAAATCCTCAATTTTCTAACAACAGACATAATCTGGTAGTAACTCCCTGATAATCTTGATGCCATGTATGAATGAAAATTTAAGAAATTAACTTTACTGTAATTTATAGAAGGCAATAAGCACTCTTCATACACCTCAGCTGGTCAATCAAGAAATGCAGAAGGGCAAAATAGCAGAGACCAGCATGGAGAAAAAAATTATGGGATGTGTCTGACTGCTAATGCTGAAATTTTGAATTAAATGGCTAAATATATAAATCCAGAATTACTTTATTTGATAAATTACCCAAATATATCTACAATTTGGTAGATATTAACTCATATAGATATCAGCTTACTAAGATATTATTTAGAATTAAACCAAATCCAAGTCTAACAGTTATTTTTACATTTTTTGTTACAGTTCTCTCTACAGCCTCCAGTCCCATTTTGTTTTGACAGTTATTCACTAGTCCAAGGAGAGGGAAATAAAACTTTCTCTGCAAACAGAATGTGAAACAAGTCTGCACAGAACATCAGGTTTTAGCCTGAATTGTTACAGAGATTTGAGCTTCTAGTTTTGGGGGATTATCAGTCAGTTGTTCAGGATGAATCAAACTCAGGGCTTTTGAGCACCAGCTACTGAGGCCAAATGGGGTGGCAAGCCAGCCAAACATTTCAGAATATGCTTTGTATAGAATTGTAACTTTTTATATAATTACAATGTAAGACAGCAAAGAGCACTAGAAATATGCAATATCTTCCTACTTCAGAGGTAATGACACATCCTGGATTCAATGCAATCAGCTATTATAGCTGTTCCAGAGTTTGCCATGAGCATTAACAGCACATCACTATTCAATCAGATGTATGCTGGAATTTTATTGGATTTTTGTTGTCTTGTTTACTGGCAGAATGAGGTCTGTTCATACAGGAATGTGCCATTAGAAAACACATCAACATCACTTTGATTTTAAAATTATTAAGTAAACTAATGGTAATTTATGTCAATTTTTATTTATGTATGGTTAGTATCAGTATCTTGACATTTAAAGTCTCCATCCAAAAGCTGTTGCTGCCCTTACCACAGTCTTGCTACAACACATTTACTGTAAATGTATAGCAGATATTTTCCTAGCCTGTAGACAAAGATCCAGGTGTAAGAGCACTGAGAAGGAAGAAGGAAAGAACTGATAAATCTTACACAATCTTTTAATGCATTTTGTTTTCAAAAGAGTAAGTGCTCTTTTATCTGCTCTGTTTCTCCCCTTTTTTCAGTTGTAGGATTTACTATATTTAAAACGTAAATTGAAAAGCAGAGATGGTGCCTTTTTTCACCTTCAGGTAAACAGATTGAAAATTCTGCAGATTAAAGATAAATAGGGATTGAAAGTATAAGAATCAATTAAGTTAGAGTGACATTTATACATAGTTCAGTTATGGAAAAACAACTGTACTGTGATTATGCAAATCAGCCACTCACAACCAAAATGCAGGGATTTACATAACGGAGAAAAAAATTCCTCACAGTTATGCCTCAGTAACTTACTGGGTTCTTGCACTTTAATTGTATGACTCATTGTAATAAAATTATCCCACTTGCTTTATCCAGAGTGAAATGTATGCTAGGACATCGCCATTCTGAATGATTTGTGTGCTTTTGGAAGCCTACATTCTCCTGTCACAAAATGTGGTGTATGTTCTATTTTGAAGAGATACAAATCAAGAAAAAAGCTTCAGATTTTCTGCTTGTACCAATGAAAATTTTAGCCTGGTTTACATACTCCATCACTGTTCTTGAAATAAATGTATACTGATAAAAATACGTCCTTTCTTTTTCTTGGAACTTTTATTTCTTCCTTCTATTAAATTAATTTTTTTTTTAAGTAAGACTTGTCTTGTGCATATGTCACAGAAGAAAGCACCAGTATAATTTAAACTGTATTAATTTAAATTGATTTGTGCCTTGTGGTTTTGTAAAGTGAACTTTTAATGGGAATTCTGATATTTTTAGTTAGCTGGTATGTCTAGACTATTTAACTTCTGACATCTGTGTGTTCTGCCAAACACAGTATTTAATAAAATTAATCTTCTATTATTAGCTACATGGAAGGAACTGTATTTATTTAGCTGGATGTAGTTTGATGTACCTTTATTTTTGTTATAATGTATTTCCTGATTAGAATATTGTCATTTTTCTTTAATATAAGCATGACTTGATATTATATAATTTCTAAGATAAAACAGAAAGAGAAGACTACATAAATTAGGCCTTAATATGGCTTGGCCTGTTTTAGCACTCAAGTGAAATTGATTGCAGGAAAGCTTTTTCACAACACACTATCCTATTATATATACATCCACTAAATCATGATGGCTTATCTTCCATCTGCAGACATCTTAGGCAGAGGAAACTGAAACATTTAATTATTTATCTCACACATAAACAACAGAGCACTGAAAAAAAGGTCCTCTCATAATAAAGAATAAGATTTCAAAGTCTTTCCTGTCATGTGGGGATGAACACTGGAACCTTGGAAGTAAAAATGATAAAACACATGAGCTAAAAAAGAGGCTTGTCCCTCATTTGACAAGATTAGACAACTTGCTGACTATGGAATTCCACTGTCACGTGTAAGACTCAGATCAGTTCTTCAGTTTGAATCTACCAGAGGAAAAACTGGTCCATGGTCTTGGGAGTGTTCTTAGACTTCCAAGCATCTGTGCTGTCCCAGTGGGGCCCATGCACCACGCTTCTTCTCTCTCACATAGCAAGAAATTCCCAAAAAGGACTATACAGAGTATTTGGTTTGTACTAATTTACATACTACTCTGTTTTAAGAGACATTCTAAAAAAATTTGCAGCCAGCTGTAAGAGGTAAGTCCTGAGAACTTTTCTACCACAATTATATTTTTTTTGCAATAGGCTGAAAACATCACGCTGACAACTCCCCACTAATATAAACTAAACAACTCATGAGAAAATATTATAATCTTCCAACAGGGATATTAGGCCTTCACTGATCTCCTGTCCCCAGTATTTTGTAGACAGCCCTATTAAACTTACTTGTTTTGTGTTTATGTTAGTTTATAAATTAAAAATACATGCAGATCTGTGTGTAATGCGGTCCATTCTTGTAGGATTTATTATTGAGGAAAATGGGCAAAAGAAAGTTATTTGGAAGATAAAATCCCCAAACGTGTCAACGGCACTAATTCATATTTAGTATTTCAAAAATGCCCCACACAAGTCTTACCCCCCTGTAGTACAATGAGCATTCAGCTTTCATCTTAAAACAGCAGAACTCTCCCAGTATAGCAGAACACAATACTAAACAGCCCCAGCATTTGATAAAGATCCTGGGAAGATTCAGTATCTGCAGCCTCTATAATAAGAGCAGACAATTGGCATGGGATTTGTGACTACCTTAGGTTCATTTCCCCAGAACAAGATTACTGCATGATCTTGGATAAGAGACCAGATTTCTAAGATGGAGGCAATATGTTCTTGTGTCACTATCAGCCTGAGGTAACATATTTTATAAATAATAGGACGTATTTCTTAAGAAGTAAGATTTGTCTTATGACCTAATACACTATTCTAAGTAAGCATTTTCATTATGTAACAGGGGCTTTTTTTTTTTCATGAAGACATAATAGAAGTTTTAGTCAGTTCAACTTGAAAAGATCCTCCAGATTAGACTTTCCACTTGTTTTTGTTGTGGTTTTAAAAAAGTATGCAGCTGGGAATTCCAAATTTCTCTCTATCTACGAACTTTTTGCTACACCTACTAATTAAAGAGCTCCTTAAATTGGAAGCCATTTATGCCTTTGTGAAGTTTAAATCAAAGTTCAAAAATAAGAGGATATTTACATATAAGACTTATTTACGTTATTTACATAGCATGGTGAAATAAAAATTACAAGACAAATATTTCAAATTCTGACTGTTTTTCCCTCAATGTCTCGTCTTTTCATTTTTCCTCTTTTTTTCTTTTATTCTTGTATTTTTGTATTTTTATTCTTTAGTTTTCCCATTACATCATCAGACAATTTCATTTCAGTATGGTCTGCACTGAACTGCATAGGTCACCAAATAATGGCACACAAACTTCTTACCTCTATAACACCTTAATTCTTGCAAGTGGGAATTTTGAGTGACAGAGCAAATTGTTTGCTATCAATTTTGCAAAAACTGCATCTGCCACATTGCCAAGATCCACTTAGCAATTTAAAAAAATCGATTAATATTCTAATTGGTTATCTGACTTTATCACTCACAGAACATTTCTTTACACAAAGGATAGACTTCTAAAAATAAAAATTCTTACATATGTTAAAATATTTCCCTGGAAATAATTTACATTTACTTTTTCTTGTAAAGAAGAAGTTATTAAAGATTGAATGACTCCCTAATGCTTGCTACTAAAATGCACACAGAGAGCCTTCACCTCCTTGTCTATAAAAGTGCCAAAATGATCTGCTGGTATCATTTGGCAATTTCGCTGTCAAAAAGGATTTTTTCTGTATTATATGAAATGCCATTGACAATATTGAATTAGTCCTATATTTGATACCAAGGTATAGTAAAACATATCAGATTCAAGAACCCCAGTATTATCATAAACAACAGCACAAAGTTAATGCTTGTATTCTTTTTAATGTGAACAAATTGAGGCCTTAACTTTGAAACAACACTTTCCAGCAACAAAGACCAAAAGAACCCTGCTGACTTTAGTTCCATTAACTTCACAGAAATATACATTTATACTTTTAAGTTTTCATCATAGGTATATGAACTTCTGCAAACAGCATTCAGTGGCTGATATACCAGAATAACTAGTGGAAAAGCACAGGCATCTTCATACATTACAGATGTATTAGCTATTTTCTTGTTAAAAAACTCAATTTTCAAATTTCTTTCTACATTTTCTAATCTCTAAATATGCAAAGTTTTCTTGTTTTCTCAATATGAGTGAGTTCTGGCCAAATACTGCTTTAAGGCAATATGGCCACACATATTTGTCATAAACATGAAACATTAAGTGTTACTGATAGGAAACAGTTTACTTATTGGTCCCACAGCCACAGTGAAGTTCTCTAGTTTCAGTTTCAATGATTTAGTAGTAATTAATCAGTAAAAATCACCAAATTAATCTGACATATCAAGAATAGACATAAATTAAATTAAATTTGAGTTGGACTCTATTTTTTTCTACCTCAGTTAACTTTGAGGAACTTACAGAACCAGTTTAATCTTGTGATTTTTCCAGCTTTGACTAGAAAACATTTAGTATGCTGTCTAAATAAATGTCAGAGAAGAAAATTTTAAATTAAATCTAGTCTGCAATGAGATGCTTTTTCATCAATCAAGTTTTACTTACGTGGAATTTTGTTCAGTTCATTCATGAACTTCTCTTTTAGCTTGGAAAATGCATCTTCTTTTCCTCCCCCTCCTCCCGGACTGGCTGGCTCGGTGACATTACTTGGAAGGGCTGCTGCTACTGTAGTCGCTGGCGGTGCTGCCAGGGCCTCATGATGACTTTCACTCACCATTTTAACTCCTGGGTAAGCTGTTGGAATAAAAAAAAAAACACAACAAAAAAACCAAAAGGTAATATAATTGAAATATATCTCTCATCAATAAATGAATAAATAGACAGAATATCACTTGGTTCTCATGCTTACTGGGTAAATATGACTGCATTTGCATATAGTTTCAGGTTCTTCATAAAATATTTATTAGACAAGAGAGAAAAGTATTTTGCAGGGTTAATTTCAGCCAGAAAAATTTTATAGCTTAGAGCACTTTTCCTATGGTTTGCATTTTGGAAGTACTAAATTTGAAACCTCAAAATTCCTTTAAAAATCTCACACAGATTTACATTTACTCTTCAGTCTGAAAGTATAAGCAAAATGGGTAATAAATGCTCCCTATGTGAAAATTTCAATATATTTACATAATTATTTTTCTGAGAGAATTACAGAGGTGTGGATCACAGAAAGACTTTCTATATATGAAACAAATGAGGTGATAAGGACATAATAAAAACACTTTGTGATTTCCTGTCAAAGTAATAACCTATTGTTTCCTATTTAAAGCTGTGTATTAAATAGACATTGATTTACATGCATTTTTATCTTCACTAAGTGAAGAACATTTTCCTTCCAGTTATTTTGTGTGACACTTGCTACTGACAACATTCTCTTAAATTATTCACGTCTTACTGTATTCATGAAACTACAACATCTGTAGGGAGTCTAAATGCAGCCATTTTGAAATATCTATGAGGCTGTCACCAGCATAATCCCACATCAGCATATTTTTAATTTCATGTTTAATGGGCATTTTGGAAAACCTTTATTTGAGTGTATATTACTGTATTGGTTGTGCATGGCCAGGTGTTAGTATTGGGGTGGCCACTGGCTGGCATCTGTGAGAAACTTCCAGAAGCCTCCCCCATGTCCCACAGAGCCATTTCCAGATGGCTTCTGGATGGACTCACTGCTCACCAAGGCTGAGCCATCAGCAATGGTGGCAGCACCTCTAGGATAACAGATTTAAGAAGGGAAAATACTACTGGACAACAGCGACTGGGAAAGAGGAGTGAGAGGAACAGCTGGGCTGACACTTCGGTCAGGGCAGGAGGGGCAGGAAGCTCTCCAGGCACTGGAGCAGAGATTTCCCTGCACCTCGTGGTGCAGCCCATGGTGAGGCAGGATGGGGCCCTCCAGTCCATGGAGGTCCATGGAGGAGCAGAGATCCAACTGCAGCCTCTGGAGGACGCCACACTGGAGCAGGTGAGGGCCTGAAGGGGGCTGTGATCCTGTGGGAAGCCTGTGCTGGAGCAGAGCCCTGGCACGACCTGTTGCCCCATGGAGAGAGGAGCCCACACTGAGCAGGTTGGGTGACAGAAGAGGTGACCCCATGGAGGACCCACTCTGGAGCAGTGTGTTCCTGAAGGACTGCCCCCTGAGGGAGGGACCATGCTGGAGCAGTGTGTTCCTGAAGGACTGCTCCCTGAGGGAGGGACCATGCTGGAGCAGTGTGTTCCTGAAGGACTGCACCCTGAGGGAGGGACCATGGTGGAGCAGTTTGTGAAGAGCTATGCCCCATGAGAAGCACTCAAATGAGAGAAGTTCGTGGGGTACTGTCGCCTATGGGAGGGAACCCACACTGGAGCAGATAAAGTGTGTGAGGAGTCCTCCCCCTGAGGGAGGGCAAAGACAATGTGGGATAGCCTGTCTGCAACCACCATTTCCCATTCCCCAGCACTGCTGAGGAAATCCGGAGTGAAGTTATGCCCTGGAAGAAGGGAGCAGGGAAGGAAGCTATTTCAGGATTTGGTTTTATTTCTCAACATCTGACTCTGCTGATTGGTAATAAATTAAGCCAATTCAAGTCTGTTTTGATGCACTGTGCCAGCAATGGGTGACTTATGTCTCCCTGTCCTTATCTTGATCTACAGGCCTTTGGTTGTATTTTCCCTCCACTGTCCAGCTGAGGAGAGGAGGGATAGAGCAGCTTTGCTGGGAACCCGGCCCAGGCGGGCTCAGCCTACCATAGTCATATAGCAAAGAATTTTGGGCTAGTGGGGATGAAGATGAGAAAATAAGCAACACAGGAATTGCATGCAATATGATGAATCATGATCTTTCCTGTCTTACATGATTGTTTTCATGGATGTTGCTAAGAGTGCTCAAATCACTAAATCAAGAGGAGAATTGGCTTTTTGTCCTTCAGCTTCAGTTCTGTGAGTTCAGTCATGAATACCTATGGATGTAGACCTGACTGCAGGCAGAATGAACTTTGAAATCATCCTTACCAATCCTATCATTAAACAGGGGTTTGCACTCAAGTGTAGTCTGGAACACAAAAGGTATTCTCCAATACTGCTGTGTGATGAAAAATATTTTAACAAAATAGAGGGTTGCTCTTGCTCAATTTGGTGAATATTTTGTAGCAATTTTATTGAAGCAGCAGCGAATGAAGTGGTATTCCCTGTCTGCCCACCACTTCTGTCTTTGCCCTCAAGTCCCTAGCCTAATATAAAATCATGTTGATGTTGACACAGAATATGTATACAATACAGCTCCATAAAAATTTTATAAGCATGTGGTCTTAACTATTTCCCTGCAACAACATGGGAGCAGTTCACAATCAAAAGCAGATCAATGTTGATGGAAAGATTCCAGTTAATATTCATAAATTTGGCTCAAGCTGGAGATATCTGTATTTCCCCAACTGCCTCACAAAACAACAAAAAACCCCAAGTAGTACATAATTTGGGTAGTATGAAATAACATGCCAGCTATTCCAGACTAAGAGACTTTTTCCATATGCTCTGATGAATGCCAAATACTATGAAGGAAAATATGCAGAGTCATAAGCTGTAAACACTCATGCTGTTTTATGTTACAGCATTTTGTCAATGAATGTCAGATAAATCAGAAGGAAAGTTGTATATCATAATTAAATCAAAATTAAATTGCTTAATTATAATATATTGCTTAATTATTTCAGGCCTGACAGTTAACTATTTTATTTAGCAATGGAAGACACAATTTGCAGTGACGACTTTCAGCTAATTAAAAAATAAGGCAAATATAATTTATTTGCTTCTAGTTTTGGAGCTATACTTTGAAAATATATTCAAAGAACAAATTTGAGGCATTACACTTTGATTTACTTGAAAGGAGGAAAACCCAACAAAACAGACTATTCCTGTAGTCTTAAGGAATAATCTTCAGTAGCTTCCTAGTGCAGTTAGAGGTCACTATGTCTAATGAGGCATGCAAAAATGGTGTGAGGCTTGCCACAGAACCTTTGACCTTTACATGCCAATGACACAGTCCTGATATTTTAAAAAGGTGTGAAGGGGCTGAAAAAGAATCTTGACTCAGAAAAAGCTTTCTGCAAAGAGACATGCACCGTGGTAGTATTAGAGACTGAGGAATAAAGAAGAATTAGATTTAAACTGGCCTTTTAAAAAAAAGGGGGTTACTTGAAAGCTAGAGCGCATTGCTGAAGGTAAAGATCTAGAATCACTAGCAGATTATCTGCCATTTATGAAACGGTAGTTGCAAGCAAGAATTTAAGTTAAAAAATGAAATGTCATTCCACTCAACTATGATTTTCAATTCAATGTTCACTACAATATTTATAGTGCTGTGTATGAAACATTACATATTTCATGTGCAATGTCCAGTCATAAATAAGAGTACATTTGTAATTGTAGATAAAAGTACAATTTAACTTACATGCTTCTATAAAATGTAGCATAGACTATATTTCCTGACCAGGTTAATTTTTGGCATACCACTGCCCATTCACTGCCCAGTAGTGCCATATAGTCATTATAAGACATGTAAAATGAAACAATGGACAAACACATGGAATACTTCAGAGTAATGCTTGTCTCTATTTAGAAGTAGGTATGTGTTGACTGAAAATCCAGTTGAACCCTTGAGCAGACCAGGCATTTAGAGCTTTACTGTTTCCTATGCCAGAATAACTCTGACAAACATGAATTAACAGCCCAAACTTCTACATAATTTCAACATAATTTCCTCCAAAAAATGAAGCATTTGAGAAATACACATATAAATGCTGGAGATTTGTAAGAAGCAAGGGATTTTGTTATGGAGGTACAAAGTGTTGGCTGACTGCCTTAGTATGTGCTGGTATGGATGCTGATGGGGAAAGTCTCATTGGAAAACACCTCCTAGGAAAATTGTAAAGCAGCTATGTCTCTGGAGAGGACTGAAGAAGCATGAAACTTCAGACATGGATGAATACAGAGCATTGAATAGATTCTAGAAATCAGAGTTGAAAGAAGGTGTTTGAAGGGCAAACATTCTGGCATATGCAAAGTAAGATGTGGACAACTTGGGAGACTAATCTCATGGGAAGTTTAAACTTCCCATGAAATATAAAAAATATACTGAATAGTCAGAAAATTAATGAGAACTCTGTGGGATGTCCAGAGTGATTCACAGATCAGGGGGATTTTTTGGAATGAGCTAAACTCAAGAATAGTGTATCACCTTCTGGAAAATCATGGGGAGAATTATGATAGCCTTACAAAAAATATGAAAATAATAAAATGCCAAAGGGCAGCAAAGTTAATTGGTGTGTTTCTATGTGGTTAAATTACAGTAGGTGTACCATAGCAACTGCTAAATACATAATCTTATAAGTGTAAAATCAGCAACATTCTTTCTACATGGTGGATTTCAGACAATTTGTATTTGCTCATTTCTCCTCTTATCTGCTGAATCCAAACTGCATGCCATGAGACAGTAAACGGTCAAGAGATTCCATGCTGACCAAATAATTTCCTCCCAATGAGAAATTTTCTGGAAAGTCCTTATGCTTTACTGCCTCTCTTTTTTTTTTTTTTTTTTTTTTTTTTTTTTTTTTTTTTTTTTTTTTTTTTTTTTTTTTTGCCATACTATAAATTAGAATTAATGAAACTATTAAAAACATACAACTATAGTGTTGCTATGAGTAGTTGCTTAAGTTTTCAAAAGTAATTGTCATCATTCTTTCAATGTTTAATGCTGCAACTGTAGTAGAGCTATTGACTGCACTCAAAGATGTAAATAGGGATCTATACAGTTAAATGGTATTTCCTGAAAAGCTTATTTTTTTCAGCATACTTATTGCTGCTTATTTGTTCAGGTCAAGTCCAATGTAATGGATGTAACAAAACTTATCCAAGAGAGAAGAAGAAAAATCACACAGTTGTGTCCTTTGATTATTTTAGTTTACAGCACCTGAGCACAGAAAGAGAAAGCAACTATTAGCTTTCAGTGCCGGTGTACCCAGGGTAAGTATGCAGTATTGCCACAGAAAGGTTTGAACCACATTGAAAATATACCTCATTCCATTAGAGTGTTTTTGATGAAATTAATTCATCAAAAGATGGGATCATTAGCAGAATGTTTAAAGGTATCTACAATAAAGGGTATTTTCTTAGATTTAAGCATTCTGGGATGTTAACAATACATTTTTCACTAATTCATCTTCTTAATGAAAGAGGTTATCTTTGTAACTGCAGTAAAGGACAGTTATTTAAAAAAACCTCAGAAAAGAGACTTTCTTAGCCTTTTATAAAGATGGGACTGTAAGTACATTTTTAGAAGAATGGAAGGAAGGTCATGGTAAAGATATATCAAAACAGCTTTTTATGACTACCACAAAGGTTTACAATGCAATCCAAATTTAGTACTACTTTAGAGAAGGTACGGGAAAGGCCAACAGTTCTTGGGGAAAAACGTTCTGATGAAGAACCTCGGTGTGGGCATTCAGGTGTCCTCTCTGTGCTTCCACCAAGGCATGAGAAATGTCCCAGCAGCATCCCCACCTGCCCCAGAGTGATCTCTGCACCTCTTTCACTGGACAAGAGACACTTCTGCTGCCATTTGTGAAACATGAACTGACATTTTCCAGGCACAATCCATCCATCAGCTCTTTAATACTGCTTTCTAAAGCTTGCCAACACCACACTAACACTTTAATTGGCTGAATGAACTGAATAAACAAGATAAAGCACCTAAATCTCTTCCCCAAAGCCTATGGCTATTTTATTGCTCACTTTTAGAAATTTCCATTCCAGCATGTCCTGCCAAAGGAGTATCACTAGTCCTGGAGCAGGCTGGAGGAGCACAGAGCTGCAGACAGAAACAGAACCATGAGCTGGTGAGCCAGGAGTGATGAGGACCCCAATACATGGAGGGGGAGACATCTGAGCCCAAGCTTAACCAAGTGTAGGGGAAGAACAGCAGTCACACACCAAGTCAGGCAGAAGTGCTGAAACCCCAAAGCAGCAAAGAGAAGGAGAGCTTGGCAGAAATATTTTTTGACGCTTAGCAAAAACTTTTGGTTTTCAGGGCCAATAGCAAGGCTGACCATTATTTACAGCACATTCCTGGACCAGGCAACAAATCTACCCACTATTAGACAGGAGCTCCATATCAGTCTCCAGAATTTACTTAAAATAGGAACAAATATTTTTAGAAAAACATCTGAAAGACTTGATGGCCAAATATAAAATAATTCTCATGAGAAAGTAAAATATTCTCAGATTTCCAGTCTAACATTCACACTGAAAACCTAATATTTGAGTATGAATTATATCAAAATAGTAGCCAAGTCTCTGTGTATTCTCCCTATCCTAATTCACTTTTTTAGTATATCTGATAAATCTAGAAAATAATAAGAGAATAAGCATGGAATAGTTTGCAGCTCTCTGTTTTTATCATATGATAAAAACATTTTATTTAGTTGAAATCATTATAATGGAGCATTTCATGCCTAAGCATGTTTCAAAGCTAACCATATAATGTCACAGAAAGCAATTTGTTCAGTGACAGCAAATCATCTGCAGATTTTTGGGAGGGACATGGACACTGTGAACACTGAAGAAAGACAAATTCTTCAGTCCACAGCACAAACTTTATGCTTCTCTTTCAGCTCCCTGCTCACCCATTTATTAAATATGGCAGACTTCTGTGTCTCTGGATGTTGTTATTGTCATGTTTCAGCAGCAGTGAGGTTACCTGTCAAAGCTTCCCAATATGTATAATTTAAACCCTCTGTCTTCGTCTACTACAGCAATTGGTGCTTTAAAATGTCTGAGCTCCTTGATAATAGCTCGTTATTAATAGAAATAAGGGAAAGAAAGAAAGAAACTACAGTAATTTCCTCCCACATGATTATTCTGTCATCTTTCCCACTTGCATCTCATTTCCTGAAGCGGCAATCTGTGTTTCTACTCCCCTGGTATTTACTTCCAGAATTCCTTTATACAGCAGTGCAAGACAAAAGAATTTATATAAAAATTACTGTTCAACTGAATTTAAGCATGAAATTCTAATGCAGTCCACAGAGTGTTCTTGCTGTTCCAAAATCATTTTAGAGTAATCTTACAAATAATGAAGTCGTTTATATCAATAAATTTTTTGTTGTGTACAGTGCATAAAATCAATTTATATTCCCATATGTGGCTCTTGTCCAATCAATGGCCCTACTAAAGCCTATAAACTAGTGAAGTGCCATAGAGTTTAACTATGACAGTAAAATTCATAGGGAACCACATAACAGAAATTGTAAAATAATACAGAGAAATGTTATTAATATTCTTGCTTTGGCACAGCCTTAAATTCACTATTTCTCCTTTGAATTTTCTCTTAGTATTTTTTATATGTCCCAATTTCTGCAGTCAGTAACCATGGGACTAGCAAAATTAATTAGGTACATGCACTAAGGAACCAAACATGGGGAGCTGAGATGTGCAGTTCAGGGCTACCTGTCATATTAGTTCAGTCTTGGACGTAGGTTGTGAAGTAATTGGCACCTCAGAATGTGATTCTGAATATTGACTATATAAAAATGGCAACTTCTTCCTGAAAAGGACCTGCTCTCTACATATATTCGGTCATGTATGCTGAATTTAATGACTACCACATTTAACTTCATCATCGGGTGTTTTTTCACCATTACATCTGCAGTATTATAAAGCTAAGAAAGCAAGGAGAATGCAGTAAGATTGTATTCCTCATTTGCATTATGAATGCAATTACAAACTGAACCAAAGGTTCAAAGATCTTTGAGAACTTGCTATAGATCACTGAGTAAGCTCATGAAAGTTGGGCTACATCACTTGGTGGTAGGTGGGAAAAGGCAACAGCTCAGCTAGTTTTTCAGATCCTATAATAAAATTATGTTTGTGGCATTTAGAAAAATGTAAATACTTGGTATTTGGCATTAAAGCTTTAGATGTATCACCCAAGTCTATTAATGGGAAAAATACCACAAGTGAATTTTGTAGATCAAACTTTGCAAATTCTGTATGATCAAGACACAGACTTTTCAGGTACATTCATTCTAGTTTTAAACAATCTCAGTAGGTCATCACACAGATCACAATCAGACGTGTAAAGTACCCATCTGTGCACAAATACATCTTTCTCTAAATATATATCCCAGGTATATTCCTCCCAGGTGTGCAATAATTATACGCTGCTATTATTGTAAGAAAGAAAACAACAGCAGTTTGAGTCCAAGACTTTTTATGTGAACAGATGGGGGGGCTGTAGGAAAATACACAATTTTCATCAGTTGTGATGCTGTCAAAAAGATTTTTCAGGGTTTTCTTCAGCCACATCATAGCAGTACTGAAATCAGGAACAACGATGCAAAACCATGAACACAAGCTGACTGATTGTGACACATTCTGTTAATTGCAGCTACATGAAAATTACTGTTTCTTGAATGTTACCCGTGCAGGAAAGAAGAACATGGGGACACAGGAAGCATCTGCACTTAGATTTGGTTTTTAAGTTAAAATATTCTGTAAAAAAAGTTATTTGATATTTATGGTTAATTACTATACACAGATTTTTAAGACAATCTTATCAGCACTTTGAAGTAAAATGGTGAAAATTGAAACTAATTGTCCCATAATGACTGATAGTTTTCCTCCTGTTGAGAATGATATGCCATCATCTTGCACACAGCAGGAGGGAAAATTACCAATCAATTACATGACTTTTAATTTCCAACTTGAAACATTTTTCTATTGAAAGAAAGAAAGCAAAAAAATCCTAATTTGAGATTAATAACCATACATTCCCTACAGTGTTTTGGAAAGACATATTTTAAAAAGATGCCCTTATGCATATCTGAAGTTTTTTTAATAACTGATAACCTTAAAATAAGGCAGTTCATAAAGTAGTATAGGCCTTGATTTCTGCTGTTAGTACAACTATTGCTTGTTCTGCAATTATTTCTTCAGATGATCAGTTTAGCAAGGATCCCAACCAAAACATGTTGTATCCAACTCACATATGAGCAATACTAGAGAACAGAACTCCAGAATAAAGATGAGGAAGTAACAAAACAAAATAAAATAGAAAACTATTTGGTTTTGTTGTTGCTGTTGAAATAAATTAAAGGATAAATGGTAATTCAGGGATTTTCATAGCTTTAAAACTTCTAAGGGTTTTTTGCACATGGAAATGCTTGGTGTGGTCATATTTCCCTCTCTACTGTAGACCAGAGAAAGCTTGTATGATAAAACTTTGAATTTCCTTGGACAGATGATGGACTCAGCCTAAGGTTATCTTCAATGAGTGAGTTCCCACCACTTGGGTTTTGCAACCCTCTTCACTTGCTGTTACCTCCAAGGGAAGAGTCATCACTGTTCAGCTTTTGCAAAAAGGAACTTGCATGCCTGTCTTCAGGCATCACCTCTAAGAAGGTGCTGGAGACAGTTCAGAGGAGAAGGAAGATTTATGACTCACTTCTGTTTTTAGCACACCCTGCTGACTAGACAGCTTCTCACTCAGCATGCTGGCTGCTGAGCAACCCATTTTGAGGTACTCACATCTCCTGGATATTGTACAGGAAGCTTACTCTGAAGCTGTGACAGAGTTCAAGGATTGATGGAACAGGGGTAGTTATAAGCACAGCATCAGGAATTTTCTAATCTAACCCACAACCTCAATTTGCTCTGCTTTCATAAACAGGATGACAAAAGCAGTCCGGTGTCTCTGCCTGATGGTATGGCCCTTCTGCATCATGAATATTCCTCACCTCCATCTGGAGGTTCTGCACTGGTTTGAAAGAAACTTGGTGGACTGAGACCAACTGAGATGCCTGGGCTGAATTCTGAAAGCAGCCCTTCTGCATGCCTCTTCCAGGATGGCAGATCCCAAAGCATCATGCCCTTTTAGACTGAGGGATGGATCTACCCCAGATCTGGACACAGTCTGCAGCAGCATTCTGACTGAGGCAGTGATTGATAGACCATTCTGTCTCATTAGCCACTTACTGCTGCAGGAGGGCAACTAAGGTTAGTGCTATTGCCAGAACAACCTGAGGGAGCTAGAAAACCTACTTAATAGGCAAGGCTGATTTATTGCTATTGTTATCTTTCCCAGTTTTGTTCTGGACAGTCCTTTCTTCTGACCCAGTACAGTGCTCTTTGTTTTAAATCACTGATTCAGTACATGTTCAGGGGAAAATGTTGCTCATCAAAAGCATTTAAGTAGGATAATTCAGTTTTTCAAGTTTGTGGATGGAAACTTGAGCAAATTTTACTTAACCTACGGGTAATTACACCTGGAACACTCTGAACAGCTGACTGGTTACAGAATGATTACAGGAATGTTATTTTTAATGCAGCCCAGTAGATACTGCTATTGCAGTTAAGTCTCTAACAGCCAAACACCTTGGAGCATGTTGTCACACATCCTAAGTTTTCCTGTAGATTTAGCTGATTGAGTTAATTGTCCAACTGAGACATCAGAAGAAGGGCTGAGTGTACACTAAGTACTATACAGTCAGTATTCATGCAGAAAGAAAGAAGCTTTGAATAAACAAATGAACATGAGTGAACCTAAGAGTTCTACTTTGTATAGACATCTTATTGATATAATTTAAAGAACAATCTGTTATGTTTTAGTTCTTATTTTCTTGATGGTCATGTTGTCTTATTGAATGCTTCAACTTTTGTGACAATGCTTTGGTGTTTTTGTTGTTTTCTTTTTTTTCCTCCCCTATTTTGTTTACTGTACACCTCTATATTCAGATATGGAATTATATTTATTGGTCAACACCACTAATCTATTACCATCATTCATTTAAAACAGGAAACAAAAAAACTTACTGATCATATTTGCATAGGAAAGTAGGATTATCTGTTGTCACAGAGTGAAGACAGTTATGTTTTCAGTTCCCACTTATTTTAGATCACCATAGTTAGTGTAAAACTATGCATCTTTATTCAACTTTTAGCTGAAAATGGGACTTTTGGTATTATGTTATCTGTTGCCTTCTGGGTGTGACAGAGCAGACTTGAAGCTGGGGAGAGTTTCAGCACTAAGGGTACACATCTGAGATCATAAGCTACCCAGTGTTTGGCTGGTGAACTTGGCCTACAAGGAGGATGATACACAGTAAGAGGTTCATGCCTTCTACTGCTCAAGAGGAGTGGCCAGGATAAACAACTGATAATTTTAACTCCATTTAGATCTTCTGGTAGCTGGTTTGTTTTTTTGTTTTTTCTTTTTATTTTTTTTTTTTCTTCCCCTCTGCAGTCTCTAAAAGTGAATTGCTCTGGAAAAGGATGAGGATATTGAGCCAAACAGAAGGAGGATGTAGGGAGGCTAGCATGACCTTTAAGCTCCTTGCAGTACATATGTTTCTGCTTCGTGACATGAGCATTTTGTCTTCATGAAAGCATGTAAACACAAGACTGGACTCAAATGATAATGCCAGCACTACTTGCAAGAGCCTGGTCCTCTATAATGAATGTAGAACTAATAATTAAAGAAAACATTGGCTTCCTCTAAAAAAATTGAAGCTAAGCTTTCCAGAGATTCTACCTACATGATAAAAAATAAGAAGAAAATAATTCAGCATGATTGATGAAATTGTTTGCTTTATCTTTAGAAGAAAGTAATAAGAAAGTAATAAATAAGTCAGCATTTCCAAGTTCTGTGAAGAGAAAAGCTATTTGAGAGAACGCACACGGATGCATTGTTCTGTAGCAGGGGCATTTGATGAGCTCCAAAAATCTCTTTGGAAGAGAAAAGATGTATTATAGTGTGTGAAAAGAAGAAATCTTCAGTAACAGGCCGTTATCTAGTTGCTAAGGGCTGGTTCTCAATGAAAACAGAGCAGAATAGAATGGATAGTTTAAGCACTGTGAGGTAAAAGCAGAAAATTGGACTTAGAGCACAAGGGACATTCACAATGGAATGAAAGTGGATGGGGTAAAGTGTTAAGAATGTGACAAGAAGAAGATTATCATAAATATGAAGAGACTAAAGTCAAAGTTTTGCCATCACTTCAACAAAGCCCTTGGAGAAAAAAAAGGGAATTAGCTCTGCTGGAATGTACATTAGCAAAGAGAAAAGAAAGATGAAAAGCAGAATACCACTTCAAGGTCATTTTAAACTAAGCAGCAACTACTAAACCTCTAATTACAAGCCTGCAATTCTTGTTTATTTATTAGCAATTGCTAGCAAAAAAAAGAGATAAAAGCTTAGTTCAACATAGTTTTGAAGTTCATTCTGTTCATATTTTTGCTGCCAAAAAGCAAATAGAGTAATTTAAAATTATTTAAACCTAGAAAACAAAGACAAGTTTGTAAACAGAAAACTGCATTGTTTAATTCTTTTACCAAACATTAAATAGTATATTTTTCTTGTCTTCTGCCCTTTACAAAAAACCTAACAGCTTTAACTTCACAGAACACCGAAATAAATGAAAGCCAAGGCATCTTCTCAGAACTTAGGAACAAGTACAGCTTCCATTCTGTACACACATGCAGTCCACTTTTCATTGAAGAATTTAACAAGCCTGGAGGCCAGTTGAGCAGTTCCCGCCAGAAGCCCCTTCCTACTAAGATCCGAGCTAATGCAGCAACTGTATTTTGGTCATTATCAGCTGTAACAGTAGGAGAGAGAAGCAGCATTTATGGCAAGGAGGGATATTTGTTTTTAATCCACAGGTATAAGCCATATCTGGAATTTTCATCACCTTTCCAACCATTTGAAAGCAATAACTGTTATCTCTGTTAAATGCCTTCTCTTTCTAAACCAATACTCCCCAAATGCAAACTGTAGTCACAGCTGCAAAGGAAGTCTACTGCCAAAATACACCACTGGGAGAGAAGAAAACATAGTGGCAGGTGGCTCTTTCCCAAGTGGAGAGTGCCATCTCCCTGAAACACAATTGGCTCTTGTAGAAGAAATGCTAAAGAGCAAAGAACTGCAATATCAGCCAGGCATTATCTGTCAGTGGATGCTATTAATGGGAACAAACCAAAGGCTGTACCTTTAGTAAAAAGAGATGGAAA
Organism: Cettia cetti; assembly: GCA_013401135.1. Lineage (NCBI taxonomy): Eukaryota > Metazoa > Chordata > Aves > Passeriformes > Sylviidae > Cettia > Cettia cetti. The sequence goes on along the minus strand of VZUI01049363.1, from coordinate 64,624 downwards.
AGCTCAGGAGGGGTGAAGCACTGGGATACCTTTGCCTGCACACAAGGTGAAAGTAGTCAAAATTTTGTAAAGACACTTCTTTAGTTCAGTTGGAACTCAGCAGTATTCTTTACTTCCCTCATACATTTCTTACTCTTTCTGTGTGCAGATTCCTGACTAAAGCCCAGTGATTGCTTCACTAGATGTTTGCCTATCCCACATTCCAGTCTCATGAGTTTATATCACCCATAGAGGACAGTTTAAGGAATCAAGCTCAGGGAGGTGTTGTAGCCCCTGAGTGCAGCTCCACCAAGCAAACCGTGATGGCACAATACTTCCACGTTACCTGTGACATGGGAACAGCTCAACACAGCAGCTTGTTTTGCTGATTGAGAGGACTCAATTAAAAGTGGGGATCTACAAGGTGAGACAGTGCAGCTGAGAACTGCCCTATAGCACAAAGTTCTCTGGTCAGAGCTCACTTCAGAGGGGAACTTACCTACAGCTGTGCCAAGAGAACACTGAAGTTATCATCTGAAACTCTCAAAAGACACTCCTGAAGTCTTTATATTTCTACCTTTTGATCTAGCATAACAAGAACCTGTAGTTATATGCTCATTATATATTTTACTGGGGCCTTTGCAATGCTCAAATCAAGAAATTTTTGATTTATATTACAGCCACTTTCCAGCTCATTTTAGTATCAGCAGTAGTAGATTCTGAATCTAGTCTTTGCCTTGTACAAAACCACTTGTAAGACAGCAGGGAAATAAATGGATACTGGAGTCTTAAGCATCTATATTCTCCTTAAAAAAAGGCAACTACTGCCTAGCATTTACAGCAGGGATTACAAACGTAACAGTCAGGTACATTTATTTCTTCTCTATGTAATTATTTCTAGCAGGCAAATTTGAACTTTGCTTCTTTTCGTTGAAGCCTACTCACACTCCTTGTGACGAACCATCCTGGAACAAAATGGGCAACTGACACCTGCTGTGAAATGAGACCCTGATCAATCATAAAGGTTGTGAATTATGTTGAAATATACTGACTAGACTAAGAGGATTTTAGGGCTGCCTTTATAACTTTATGTGCAGCCTCAGTGACATGTTTTAACAGGCCTTCAGTTAGGATATCAGAACTAGCACACTGTGGTGCATTGAAGGAGCATCTACGTGCAGGAGAGGCTAGTCATGGACACCCGCTTTTTATCACCTGATATCTCAGCACAACCTGCATTAACATTTGTTTTTTCTTCTTCTACTTATTTGGTGGTTTTAGCCTCTTCTTCTTGCTTATGGCAGTTTTTTCACTCTCCTCTTCTTCATGCTGGTGTGTGACTCATGCTGTCCTAAGAATCACATTTCTCTGCTTCATTAACGAAGTTTATTCTATCTCTTTAGATCCCTTCTCTAGAAATTTTTCTGTTCTCTATATTCTTTCCCCCTATCTGTATCTCTATCCCTGTAGTCACCATGCAATCTTAATAGATTTAGCTATTCATGCCTTTGAAAAATCTCCTCCTACACCTTCATAATTCTCCTGCTATGCAGCAAAATGCTTTTCTTACTTTTAACTCCCCTTCCTCTCATCACCTCTCCCTTCCTGCCTCTGTTCTATTTATTCAGTTTCGCTTATCTAACTGAGGCCATAGTTATGTCAGCAGATCTCTGCAGAGCAGACATGTCAGCAGAACTTCTAAGCTAGTTCGTTATTCTGATAGAAACAGTTTTTGTCAGTCAGTATTACCCAATTTCAGGAGATGGTGTAGCTGCACCAGCAAATGCGCCTCCTCTTCAGCACTTGTTCTTCCTACACTTGTGGTGCTAATGGGTCAGCAGTTACAGAACAGCCAGGCTGTTCAGCCACACTCGTCAGACAGTCCTCGATGCAGAGACTTTACTTTTAGAGCAACAACAACAACAACAACAAAGCAATGAGGAATGGTATTTCTGGTGCAGGAAGGATACCTGCTTGAGCGCATGCACAGATCCTGATATACTCTGTGTCTATCTAAATGGGCTAAGGAAGGCCCTCAGTCTGCAGAGTAGAACATCACCTGCTCAGCACTTCAGCAGAAGCAAATAAATACATTAATTTAGCATAGCTGGAGTGAATAATAACCAATTATTCTCAGGTCTCTTTTCGTAAGTCACAACTGCTTAGGAGTGATGGAAATTTTAATTTTAAATGACTCTCATGAGAACACAGGACTGTAAAAAGATTTGTGTAAGAAAAGACATTACAATAGCATAAAAGACAATGGACTGTTTTTAGCAAGCCTGTTCATCTAATTGTGTTTTGCAGCCTAATGATGCTGTACAAAACTTAATTGACTATACCTCGAGCCCACCACTTCTAATGGGAACTAGTACTGAAAAGGTAAAAGGAAACTGGATCCTGAGAAAGGGATCAGAGATGATTTCAACTTCTGTTAGTACAGATCTCTGTAAACTCTTTCAGGTTTATATTCCAAAAAGTTTCTTAGATTATGTACTAGGAATACACGAGAACCTACCTCTCTATCCTGGGACATGAGAGAGAGTGAAAAAATTTTGTGTAAACAGAATGCACAGGATGTGTCCTTTGGGAAGAGGATTGTAATGTGACCTGAACAGTCTTCTCCCACTCTCTTTGAAGACACTTTCACAACCCTCATTCTCATTCTCAAAGTCTCATTCCTTTGTCCACTAATAAATCTGTCAGTGGTAAAAAATTGGAAGTAACTTCCCAGGACAGATTACTACACGAGCTGGTTAAGGATTTCTTGCATGCCTGTGTGAAGCATTTGATTCTAAATAGTGCCAGCCAATATATACTACATTGGATGGGTACTAACCTATATTATACTAGATGGAATATAGATTTAATCTAGTATCGTAAATCTCTATAATTCTGTATCAACAGCACTTGGCCATATTCCAGGCTCTACTACATTTCTATTGCATTCTTTATACACAAACCATGAATCATGGTTAGGCCCTGTAAACATGGGAAAGTAATAGTCATCCAACTCATCTTCATTTAATTATACTAAAATGGCTATAATGTGCAAGAAGCCGATAATTTAAACAACCCAATTCACTTCTGATGCCAGAAGAACTGCTTGTTCCCCCCTACAGTAATGCATTACATATTGCTTTGAAGTAATTTTAAGTTTCACCATCTAGTGCCTGGTATATTCATGGCTACCGACAGTTTCTTGTCTGTTTCTGCCTTTTATCCCTTCCTTCAAATGAAATTTTCAATTTTTATTGCCTGATGTGGATTTTTTTGTTTGTTTAGTTTGGTTTATTTTTATTTAGTAAGACAGGGATATAAATCAAAGGAAAAAGGAAGAGTTAATGTTTGAAAATTATCTCTTCATACATTAGCCACTCAATATTAATCACAAGTCCTTGTTTTCAATGCCTGAAGACAGTATTTTCTGAGTACATCTTAAACTGCCGATTGTAGCAAATTTGTTTTGCTTTCGGTAGACCTGATTGAAATGCTCTGCTGTTTAAAAAGAATATAAGCAGTTAAAAATGGGGTTCTTATTGTATGAAGTAATCCCCTCCCTTGTTTTGGGAGCAGCTATAAGAACCGTAAGAATCAAATATATACTTTAGTTAAAATTCAGATTTTGTAACTGAGCAGAGTTCTGGGCAGGCAAACAGTATCTGTCCAATGGAGAGAAGAACAATTTTAACCAAGAAAACCCATCTATGGTGAAAAAAAAAACAGGAAGCAGAATCTATTCTGACATCTTTGTAATGCTGTACAGCTTGTAAATTGCACAGCAGTGATTTTTTGGTGTGTTCAGTTTCCTAACACAGAAGAGACACTTTCTGTGACATACTACATAATCATTGAAAGTGCAAACTGGTGAAAATTAATTCCACAAGTTGTAAGCATTGGGCATAGTTCAAAGATCTTACAACTCTCACAAATTTAACAACCTCAAATTTTTCCCTTGAAAACAGGAAAATAACATGTAAGACTTAAAGGAGAATAAGACTAAAACTGCTTGCAAATGCTACCTTTGAGTACGAAATTCTGACATTTCTATTTGTTCATATCAAGATGCTTATGTTTCAAAATTAAGTAATTTCTACTCAGTAATTTTTTGGCTTTATACTAATGGCTCTAAGTGGGCCATTATTTCAGTCATAAACATATAAACATAAATCAGGTTTCACAATAGAAGCTGCAGTTTGTTTGAGGTTTTTTGAGAAGTCAGACAAAACATTTGTAATACAAAATACTGCAAAATTTAGTAAGAATAGATTAGCAATGGCCTGTGGTACTTAATTTACATTTTAAATTCCTAATTAAAGTCATTAACTTGTAAAGACTTTAGATTTGTACATCTGTGAGAGTTGAAAGTTAATAAAAATTTTACAGCTTTACAAAAACTCCTAGTGGATTTTCACCTACTAACAGAGCACGTATTTCCAGCAGAGGGTATAATATTGTCACATTTATTATATATGTATTAATAAAGCACTTGAATGCTAACATTTATTTATGTCAACACATAATGTTGACAGAAATTTAAAATTATGACAGCACATTAGATTTTATTTTGGTTTGTGTTTCAGTGAATTTTGATATAGAAAACACAGATTATTTCAGGATACTTCACGTCTTTAGGGTTGTGGCACAAAAAAAAATATGCAATCATATTAAAACTATCAAAAGTTACAAACTGTAGGCATCAAAATTGTCATTTTAGGTTATGTTTTGCATTTCCCATCTTCCAAATATTAAGAATATTTCTCAGGATTTATGCAAGATAGTTTCTCTCTCTAAGGACACATTAATAGTAGCGTTTTTATTGTCTACATTCTAGAGGTCTCATATGAATTGATTTCCAAAATATCTTATCAGAAACCTTGATTTCTAATTCATCTTTGAAGTTTGGATGCATTTTTCATAAGTTCTAAAAATAAGGAGTTCTGTCTTTTGCAGAGGCATGTCATGCATATTTATGAAAGCACTGTGACAAAATTCCAAAGCATTTTAAGAAATGTAAATGAAAGGGAAAACATAGTAGCAAATTATGATGCAGCATTTTAGTCTTTTACATATGGGGAATCTTCAAGTATATCAATATAATTATGGGCAGCCTAGGGACAATGGCAGAAAAAATAGGGTCATGCACTGGTGTTACAGACTGGGGACTGTTACAGGTATAGCCTGAAAGTGAAGTACTCATTTTCTGGAGCATAACATCTTATTGGAACGTGTGGATAACCTTAAACATGCTATCCAAATCACACTGAAAAACAAGCACAGAGAAAAGAACAAAGCTTCTGAAAACTGCTTGAGAATGACTGATCCATAGAGTTGTGCAAGTTTACTTCACTGATTCCATGTTAAAAGAACTCAGTCTGTATCAGATGGGCAACATACTATGAATGAACAAATGTATATAAAATTTTTAGATAAAAAGTCTGGGCTGATTTCAGATGCAGTTTTCCTTCTCCTCTTTACAGGTGATGCAATCTCAGGACAGAACTACCATCTGCCCACTTCCTCCTACTGCAGAGGGAATTCAGTACTACTGATGATGGGAAGCAGACCAATCTGCAGGGAAAATGCTAATCTAGAATTGCCTATGGTGGGAAAGAGAAGGAAATCCTAAAAGGGGTAAATATCAAGGGATAAAACCATAGGATAAAGAAGTAAAAAAGTGCTAGAGATAGTAAAATAGTCATGGAAGAAGGTGACAGACAGAGAGGTGTGACTGTTGAGTGCAATTCAGGAGAGAGAACAGGAAAGCAAAAGGAGAACAAAGTGAGAGAACATTCTAAGAGAAAAGTTAAGATATGGAAGATGAGAAAATGCAACAAAAGAGTGAGTCACAAGTCCTATGACAAGTCACAAGAAATAAAGTAAAAATTGCAAGGAATGATTAAATAAAAAATTCCGAGTTTCTTTCATGTGGTCTACGTATTTTAAACATCATGCTTAGAACACATTCTACAGATCTTCAGTTTAACCAGTAAGAACTCTTGTTTTGATCTGTCCTATTGTGTTGCGTCTAGATAAAACTTTACAATGGAAAGCCTTGTAAAACCATGTCTCAGGCCTGTTGCTTTGGCTAGGGAGAAAAGGACTATGGGAAAGTGACTCAGCTGAATTAGAGGTAGAAAACCAAGTTATGTAATCATCACATGTTCACATCGTGGGGTATGGTGGTTGGTTGAATTGTGTTATGATTTAAAGCTATGTAGCTGATAATGGGCTAACTGCTTGAAAAGGCCTGGTTTTTGCAATAAAGCAGCTCTCCTTTGCACCTGCCTGGAGACTCTGCAGTGCTCTGCTTCACATGCTATTGCACAGTATTATTGAACATACTGGTTTACATATTTAAATATTACCTAGGAGAAAGAGAAGTAATTATTTTTACTTTTTGCCAAAAAGCACCACCCAGGCACCATCTTGCAAGCAGGAGAAGCAGAGCAAACTGGACAGGTCTGAGGGATGAGTAACTTTTCCATCCCCATTCAAGGTTTTTGCTCTGTCACAGTGACTGGGGAATTTTTGCTGGATTCTGCCCATTAGCTGGTATGATCCCTGCTGACCCACTTCTGGTCTGTGCTGCCTACCACTAAGCAATCCTGCTCTAATCCATGCCTCTAGAAACCAAGACGATTGGCTTGTTTGGCACAAAGGTTCATTTAAAGCCATCAAATTTTATGAGGCAATTTTAAATGGTCTTTCATGTTGTATTTATAAATACAACTTCTTTATGAATTCTCTTTACATAATCTTCATTAATCCTTCACAGTTGGCCATTATCACACAATGTTAAGCATTTTTTCTGAAACCAGCACCCCATTTTATAACAGCAAATGAAGCACCCCTGCTTGTACATTCTGCAGTTTGTAATGGAGCTGTCTGAAAATTTCTAGATAAAGCAAACAACAGCGAGCTGTCTACCACATACAATGCTGCAATGACCTTCTGTATTTTCTCCTATTTCTGCATATGTCCTCTGTGAGGACCAGAAAATGTTCTGAATATAAATTATTCAACTAGGGATTCCAAATTATTTTCCAATACAAAGAAAACAACAATATAAGCAGTTCAACAAATAAAACCCTACCCAAATAAAATCCTTCTATTGTTTTTAGGTAAACCAATGTAGAAAAAAAATCTCACCTGTGCCAAAAAGTCAAAATTTCATGTTAACCATAGAAAAAAATTAGACAAAATTTTACCTTCACACAAGAACAATAAGAAGATTGTACATTTGTATCCAAAAATTATTTTGCTTAGGAAAACTTCAATATAGTAGAGTATCTTGGTAGAAATATATAAAATTATATATGTAGAGAGATATATTTCTTTGTCAAACCTCAAAATAAATGCATCCTCAATCTCTAAAAGAAAAGGTCCAAACATAAAAGGAAGGAAACAAGCAGTAAAATCTACAGAAATTTTCTTTGGGTCCATGGAAGATAACTAACAACAAGAAATCTGATCCTAAATACTACAAATACAGAATTTTGGAACTGCCATAAATATCCCATAATAATAAAACATATGAGCATTTAAATAATTTAATAATTATACTGAAAAAATGTATTTCTCAGTTAACTAGTATATTCTAGACAAATTGCAATCCCATTGTTATTGGAACCAGGCTCTTGCAAACCTTATTTATCCTTACTTATTCACAGGCATTGGAGATCTCAATCCAAGATCAGCAAAAGAGGTCAGCTGCTCACAGAAAGGGAAACCCAACGCAAGACTGATTTGCTATTTTGTAAACGCCTCTGAAGTAGTACAAACCATGACATTTTGAAAACAAAACAAAACAAAACAAAGGTGATTGAAAGCTATGAAAAAGTTTTACAATTGCTATTATTCCACTAATCAACATGCTTATGCTGAGGTGTACTGTCCAAAACATGTAATTTAAATTTTAAAAGTAACTAGATCTCAAGGGGTGAAAAAAACTTAACAAAGAATACAAAATGTTTTAATAAAAATTTACATGTCTTTTGGACTTGTTCTAATCTATAGTGACTGTACAATAAAAACAAACCAGACTGTAAAAGAACTGTAATAAAATTGAGAATTTTAAGGAGATTGTATGAGTCTTTCAATATCTACTATATAAGAGACTTAAGGGAAAAAAAAACCCCACACAGAAGTAGTGGAAGACATCTTCTAAAATGTTAAATATTATATAAGGACTTCATACCTAGATTTTTTATGACAGATATTAGAAAAAATTTAACAGAGTAAGTAATTAGACCATGGAGGGACTTTGGTCAAACTAAGAATTATTCTGATCTGATGTAGCAGGTGGTCTGGGAAATGCTACTTCAAGTCAAGAATGAAGACTACTTGGTAGTATGCCATATAGTGGAATGAAAATTAATCTGGCCCAGAAAGGCAAAACTATGTGAAAGTGGAAATTGTGAGCGAATTCTATTAATTGAGTTTATTCTTTTAATTAAAGATGCTGTAGAAGATGGCCTGAACAACATCAACTATAAATATTTGATTCCATGTAATAGTCCGTGTCCTACTACATTTTGACACCTCCTTCACAATATTCCTTTTCCTTGTTTCCTCAAAATGGCTAAAGGCCATTTTCATTCAAAAGGTGATAAAACTGGATAGATTGTGGCAAGTTCCTTAAAATTTTAACTTGCCTCTGTATTAAAGCTACGGAGTGAATAGTGGTTGAGATGCTATGCATAAAGAATGCAGTTCCATTTTGGAATTTGAGGAAATGCACAGATTTGCTGCAAAGCTGTTGCTATTCCAGAAGTGAACTTTGTATGTTTGATGTACAAAAAAAGGATGGAGAATAAGTACAGCAAACAGTGATTCAGTGCTTTAATCCAGTCAGGATTTTTTTGGGTGAAAGGCACCATCCCTTTCTATGAAGCTAGCAAGTTCCACACAATCAGTAGGATTTTGCCTCAGAAATAGTAATATTTTAGCACACACAGAAGTGACACCAGTAAAAGTGACACCACCCCACTTAAGAACATACTGAAGCACACTGATTTGCTTTAATGTGCAGAGTGGCTATTCATTATTAGAGGGAATGTTCTCTGTTATTATCCTGAAGAATGCTGATATCTTATATGTAATCCACTTTGCTCAGTGAATAATTTTTAGCCGGAAATGTGGCACTTATTCCAAATGCAAATTTCTCTGCATATTGCATTGAAGCAATATATTTGTTAATATAAACACAGGAAAAGGTATTTTAAGTTAAGTGGTTATTTGCAGGTATCATAAAGCAGCGACATACCTAACACTGATCGTGTCTTCATACTGAGAACAAAAATTAAAAGCTGAGTCTCATCTCTGAATGAAAACAATCAGCTTTATAACTCGCTTGGGTATAACTCACTGCTACAATGAATGGGGATGAGAAAGGGCAATTCTTTTACTGTTTCAAAAGACATCCAGCATATAAAATATCTTTGGCAAACCAGCATCACCATGGATTTTCAGAGATTCTGAGAAGATACCTCTCTGAAGACAATGGAAGAGAAGGTACTCAGCAATTTTGAAAATCAGGTTATTGAAAGGCTTTCCTAACGTCAGATTATTTCAGCTTTCTTGCTGCAGAAAAAACTTAACACAAATGAATCCTGATTTCTGAAGAACCTGGTTTAACTTCTCAAGCTTATATTTAATCCAAGAGGTGTACATAATGCTCTGATCATTTTTAATGCTACCAGCTCTGCAAGCTCCTTTTGAGGTTGACTATCCCAGTGATTGTGTTACTTTAGTCAGTAGATGGCATTAGCTGCCTCAATGTTAGTTATGCTGTGATTTATCAAGAAGTGGGTCAGCTACAGCCTGTGGCTCTGTGTATGTTCCCAGCAGGCTGAGGGGGAAAAAAAAAAAAAAAATTTGTTTTCTTTTGTTAATTACTCTTGCCATATTTTACTTGTTTCACTGGACAATATAATTAAACAATGAGGACCAGATTCAACAGCAGGTACACATTTTCAGACAACAGTGTAAGAAATAGGTAGGACAGCAGAGGCGTTTCTGTTCAGACAGCAAATCTTTCTGCTGTAGATATTGTTCAGGATTACAGGGGGTTGGCTCTGAGGATAGAAAACTGTTCAAAGCCACGAGGGGAAAGACAGCTGACACAGCTCTAATGCTCTTTCAACCCCTCTGCTCTAATAGACTCCTCCCAGCTCCTTCTGCTAATGAAGAGAGGGACATGTTATGTATCATATAAATTCATCAGCATGATTTATATTTTGCAGATAGTTTTACATCTACCAGTTCTTAAAAAGGATGCATTTCAGTAATTCTTATGATAAAACTTAGGCTGTAGAAATACACGTATGTATATACACTATAGACAAAATCTTAATCCTGTATTATTCAAATATCCAATGGGAATGTTCAGATATTCTTCTGAAGTGATTCCAACCCAAACCCTGCAGTTAAACACCATGAAAGTGTCTTTGTACATGTTTGAGACCACAATCTCAAAGTGCCTAGTGCTGAGCAGGAAGCAATTCTCCCCTTATGTAAAAATAATCCAAGCTGATTTTTTTCCTCTTCCATAACAGGATGAATTTGACAAACTTCAAAGTCCTTTTTTACAAAATTTGAAATATTTCCACTCCCTGCTTCCACAACCAGTGATTAGAATATGCACTGGGAATGTGTGAGAATCCAAGAGACCTGTCAGTGCATTTGCGACAGGCCTGTAAAATGCCCTGGCCACTCTGCTGGGGTGAATTTGCAGTCTGGAAATCCCTTTCTGCTTCCTCAGCCCTCGCAAACCAGTGCATGCATTCCCACTGACTGTTGGCAATTGGCAGATACTAGCTGCAGTACTGAAAAAAAAATGTGCATTTTGTGGGAAGGGATTTTCAGAGGGCATGAGGAGAGATAGCAGGGTAGATGACATAACTGGCTTTCACTGTGCTGTAGGAACTCAGAAAATATTTTCATTATTTTTGTTGCGCTTTTTTAAACATTTGATTTTCTTACATGGATTTAATGGGTTTTCACACTTGTATTTTAAAGGCAACAACTAACATAATTTCTCATTTGCAGTTAGTGATTCCTCTTGAAATTTCAGGTGTTTATTTTTGTTGTGTACCAAAACTAAGGCAAACTTTAAACAACAAATGTAAGGATTTTTCTGAGGAACACATATTTTTAATTCACAATGAATTTGCTTATTATGTTTTGAGTTTAATGGCAAGAAGAGTTTTATCTCAGAAGAACATCACTATTACTTTATCTTACTTGCAAACTCTGATTATTGATATTTATGGCAAGTGAACTCACATAGTCAAATGTTTATATGCTCCAGCAAATCTAGAAGTGACCACACCAGTAGCTTTAGTCCAACTACACTCAATTAGAGGCTCAGCTAAATTTAGCCTTATTACTACATATGCTGATATATCGACCCAAATACTGAGCCAAAACAAGCTAGACTTTTTCTCAAACTGGCATTGCATCAAAGTGCAATGAATAAGTTATAAACAAATATCAAATGTTCTCTCTTCTTAAAACCCTACATTAGCAGGATCATCCTATTCCAACCCTCTAAACATAAATGTTTAGAGTTCCTTTACCTAGCTATTCAAAGTATTCTCTTGCTGTAGGGGGAGTGGAAGAATAGCATGGAAATGGCAGCAGGGAAATATTGACTCAGGTTTGTATGTGGGAAACTGAAAGACATAAAAATTAAAGGACTTCTTCAGGCTTGTACACAGTATTATGGAAAAGCTTATTCCCAAATTTCCAATTCCAGTATCTCTGGAAAAAAAAAAAAGTAAATATGCTGCCATCTGTAGCTCTCTAAATGCCGGTATAAAACAAAATCATTATACTGATAATAAATGCAGAAGATAAAAACAAATAAGCAAAATCAGCAGCACTGTCAAACAGACAAATCTTAAAATGCTGCCTGATGCATTTTCCTCACAAGCGTTTATCCTCTCCCTCACTTTTCAGCATCTCTGATAGTTCAGTTTTCTGTAATGCCCAGCAGCACAGCACAGCTTCTTCGTAACCTGGAGGTAAACATGGGTTCAATGTTTAAACGAGACATTAATATACAGTCAGCTAGCTAAAACTCAAGGGTGTGATGCTACTTTTTTTCCATAGTCAGTGCTCCAGACAGTAATGTGAAATGGAGGAAAGTAAGTACAAGAAGTTCTTATATATACAGAAATGGAGGGCACCATTTCATCAGGGATAAAAGATTTTGCTTCCTGTCATTAAAAGAGCCAACACTGGAAGCATAAACCCTTTTGCCAGTCTAAATATGGCATCAGACTAGAGAGCTCATAACACACAAAGCTTCCCACAAGGAATTCTCAGTTAAAGACCAGGAAAAAAAATACTGATGAAATAAACTAAGAAAATCAGGATTCTTTAGGACTGTAACCTATCTTTCTCTGTTCTTACAAAATTTATGAATATGAAAACAGCAAACTATGTCAGGATAATGATTTATTTTACAAAAAGGATTTTGACTTCAAATTTTGAATATAACATTTCTTTTCAACAACAAAGAAAAACAATGACAATTTCAGTCCCAAAACACTGACTTGGCAGAAGACCTGAGTTGCAAATTCAATGACATTGAAAGCTCAATAAAACAACTTTGCCTTGGAACTCACAAGACAGAGAGAACTAACAAAAAGACCCAGTTCCAAAGGGAAAAGAAGAATTTACAAAGATTCACAACAGTGATTGTTCTAAAAATATTTTTCAGGATTGCAACTGGCATTTGCTCTTTTAGGTCGAAAATTGGAAGAAATGGAATTTCCAGACAAGCAGGAAAATATCAGATATGAATGTATGTCTAGATGAAGACAGATAATCATCCATATATACTTAATTCCCTGAACAACACAATGACAATAAAACCTCTGCATACATTAGGACAAGAATTATTAGATAAAACAAGTATGCTGAGCTTTTTCAAAACAGCAAAAAGCCCTCCAGCAACTCTTCAGACATGAAATGACAGTCCATATAAAAGATTAATTTATTTTTTTAATTGGCAGTCATTTCCAAATTTGCAATTTATAATGACTTACACATCTGCTGAAAATTTAGAGCCATATCTGAACAGCCTATTTCACACAAAGTTCATGTTAACATTACTAGGCTGTTACACATGAATTTGCAGACCTATTTTAACACAGTGATGCATTTCATAAAGTGCAGGCCCTTTCCTATAGAGAAGGAGGGCAATAAGACCAATTATAAGTGTGAAATAATTTATTTTTCTAGGCTTCCATTTCACCCATCCAGCTGCATCTCCCCAGCAAAGTTAGGTCTAAGTGATTCAGACTGATGGAACCTTTTTATACCACCTGAATGTCAATCTTTTTTCAGAAGTATTTGCCATTCTGGAAGACTTGGTTTGAGTTGTACAGATAAACACCACAAATATTGACTCATATCTGCCATTTCCAGAGCTTCATAATGTGATTCACACAGAGTTTTTAGTCCTGGAGCAATCTTGAACAACAAATAATATGTAGGAGGCCCAGCTAAATGTAAATATTGAAAGAAATAAATAACTCAACTACATCTTCAAAATATGGCCCCAAATGTAAGAGTAGCGGAATATTATTTTGAAATGTAATTATTTAGTATAGAGGGTATTTTTGCAACAAGTTGTAATGCAGTTTTTCCCTTTTATCACTTAGGTGAATTCTGTACTGACCAGTCCCTTACAAATACACTGAAATACTGTTAGGCAAAACAGCACCTAGAAAAGATACACCTGAACTCACAGGCATTTTCTACAGCTGTCTTTTACTAACGAAGTTGCACAAACACAAGGAGGAGACAAATTATCCAACAGTGAAAATTTAAATAATCCAGCCAATCTCACATTTCTGAATCGCTGCTGCCACAGAAAACTCATATGAATTCGATGGGTCAGTACTTCCTAAACCTGTTTTAGCAGATGCTGTATATTTTGGTGCATCACAGTGTGAACACACCTGTTCTTTATTGTGAGCTACTAAAATGCCATGAATATACTGCTTAATGGCAGACATTTGAACAAAGTTTAATGTAGGGTTTATGAAATTTGGTACAAAACTAAGATTAAAAAATTTCCAAGCCTGGAATAATATAATTTGTTATATGTAATACAAAGGAACATAGAAAACATAGCACAAGGATTCAGTCACTACTTGAAAGTTGTCTTCCTTTTGAGAATTACTGGAATGAATTTTCCAGCCTGTATTGACTCTTGGCTATTGGGACAACTGTTACTCTTTCTCATTTTAATAACCCTTCTTTTTGTCTGCTTTAATATGGAACTATCTCCATGAAAAAAATTATGGCAAGAACTTTATATAGTATTCCAACCTTAATTTCACCTTTGTCTTTCTAAATTAACCATATCCACACTTCTTGAATGTCTTGTCCAGCAACTCATCCTTCAGTTTTCCATGATGTTATCTCTACTCACCCACAGCTAATTTTCAAGTTCCCTCTTTGTTGTTTCCAAGGGATGAGAAGCCAGATGCGGTAGAAATGTTTTATGATTGGTTACCTTTCATTTTGTACTTATACACTTGATCTATTTCTAATGATCATCTTCTCAGTCTCTAGATATAACATTCCTTCTACAAGCTGCCAAAACCGTCCAGTATTATCAGAAACAAATCTCTAAAGTTTTCTGACTTTTGGGGGCAGTTTTTAAATGAATAATATTGATTCAAGACCAGTGTTCCTTTAACAATCTCACTAATAACCTTCCTATCCAGTAACTTTAAATACAGATCATTGTGTTTGCTGCTTCTGATAGTTTTTTAATCACCTTACAGTTTTTTCCACATTTGCAACAAAACTAAGACCTATTTTTAAATACTCTTGCACAACAATTGCTAGAAAGTCTGTATAGAAAAAATTTACTGAAGTTCCTTTCTTATCAAAGAACATGGGCAATTTAGTCTGGCATGTGCAATATCTGGCAATTCCATGTGGGCTTCAGTTACTTCCATGCACTTCCTTACTGTTTTGTTAAAATATCTTCTAAATCCATGTATTTTACTGAGGTCAATGATCTACCATTGTCCGAATCATATTTAAACATGAAAAAAGGAAAATTCTTGTGCATAATGAAGTGTATTTTCCAGGCACACTTTATGTAATAGATTTTTAAAACACAATTTTCTAAATCTAGGACATCTGTAAATTATTTAGAGTTTTTGAAAAACTGCATGCAATACGAAATGCAAATAGGCATAAATCAAAAAGAAAACAAAAAGTAAGATAGGCTTTGGGTTCTCCCCATTACTTCAATGAAGGGCTCTCACTTGGGTAGCTTCTGTGTCCTCAGCTTTAACAACTCAGGAAATCTTTATCTCAGGTATCTTTAAGCACATGATAAGACCAGAGTACAAATAAGCAGTTCTTAACACAGACATAATTTCCACAAAGTAAAAGAAACATGCTATTTTTAAAATGGTCTAGATGTGGTTTGAAGTGAAAATTGTATATACATATAAAAAATACAAATAGACACTTTTCCTGTTAGTTTCAATATGGACATGTTGACCCATAAAACAGTTTGTAGAAATCACTAATACTTTAGTGACAATCAATGCGGTTTTACACTTCTGTAGGAAGGTTTGAAAGATGTTAATTAAGAATTATCTGAAAGGATGTTAATATCCTATTAAAAACTGCCCACGGCTTTGTTTTCAGTAAATCTTTATGGGAGTAGAAGAAAACTGCAGTTATCTCTGTAGATCAAGTACCAGTCTATGGGTTATTTAAATGGAAAGCATGACAGATATTCATATTCTGTTTTTAATGACAAATGGCAAAATAGAGTATTATTGACCCTCCCTATCACAAGCACTGAAACAAGCTCACCCATGCCCCTGAAGAGAGGAAATCTCTATCCCACAGATAGCTGGCATGGAACTGCAGAATCTTTATTTGGAGCGAGTGTGAAGGACTCAGGTGCAATCTCTTGTGTTTGTAACAGTACAAACATAATGTCTGCAAAAAAAGAGATCTCTAGGATGAGGATAGTACAGGGTGAGGAAAGAGCAAAGTTCTTCAGTTCTTTAAAGCTAAATGCCTTCCCCTGAGGTTGCCTTTTATCATAAACTTCCATATCTTTTCACTGAAAAAAATGTTTCACATATCACTATTAGCACTTTTATGTCCAGCTCAACAACCTTTCTTCCAAAATATAATTTATATGCAAAAATAATGTGCCTGATTTAATATGCTTATCAGTTCTTGTACTAATTAATGCACACATATTTTCCATCAACAGTTGAGCTTAGTAAAAGTAATTAAAAAGATACAAACTGTATTTCGAAGCAATCACGAAGTCATCATGAACTCTTTTTTTATGCATGTCAACATTCCTTGCAAGAGTGCTTAGGATAGAATTCAGTAGTTTTTAGCACAGTAATTTAAATCGCAATTCTTTTGAGAGGGAAATGGAAATCTAATTACTACGTATCTTGGTCATCTTTGGAATTACCTCTGCAAAGCACAACAGATACATACTTATATAGAATGCTTTGCCACAATAAACATAACAGATTTACAGAGGAAACTTGCGTCAGCTGTGATTAACAGGATCTGTAATGCCAAAAATTTAAATTACTGCCTTTGTCAGCAGGTTGCTGGACACAAAGGCAGATGTCAAGAATTTTAAGGACCCCCAGTAAAATGGACCAATTTTGTGCAAACTCTTCATGTTATTTTATTTTTTTGTCTACAGCAGAACCTAATGAACTGCAGATAGCAGCTACAGCACTGAACCAAGACACAGCTCCCACTTGCTTATACAAATAAAGTATTTCAAAGTTAATCAGGGACAAATAACTTCTTTGAATATTAAATGAGGAAGAAACTTCTGTAAGAAACTTGAAGCTATTTCACAAACATATAAACAGAAAATGTAAATGTCCTTTGGCTTATTATTTTACGTATAGCTTTAGTATCAACCACAAGGGAGAAAAATGGAAAAACATGAAGTTCGGTATTTTTTTATTTCATATTTTATTTCAAATAAAATATTCATATTTTATTTCAAATACTGTTGCATTTAGACCATAGCTTATCTCTATGTGTGTGTGTGTGTGTGTGTGTGTGTGTATACACACACATAAAACTTTTAAAGATTCATTTTATTTGGTTAGAAAGAGAATGAAAAGGAAGGTTTTTTCCATGCATTTGGTGTTTGGAAGCATTCACTGTAATTGAATCCATGTGAAAAACTGGGTTGCTATTTACCAGTTTCATTTATATGAAAATGACCACCTGCTATGGTAATGAAAAAGTCAGTATGTTAAAACTTCAGAAATATCTTTTTATGAGCTATTCCTTCACTATCCTTACAAATACCACAGAATGGTAATAGAAACTATTTTTCATGTTTTCTTCTTGAAGTTTGAAAAGAAGATAAGAACCCTTAACATAAAACAATACTTCAGTAAGAATGGGAAAGAATGATTTGACCCCAGTATCCCATCACCTCCTCAAAACAAAACAAATAAAATACAATGAGCTTTTGGCTACCACTAAAGCAATTCCCTGCTTTGTATTCAAGAGCTGTAATGCTTTCATATAGCTCCAGATATGAGAAACTGAGAAATGGCCAAGAAATCTACCTCATTCCCTATTGCCACATAATCCTATGGAAGTATATGAAATCCTCGGTTGAACACTATTGCCTTAGTTATCAATCTGTCATCTGTGAATCTTCTTCTGCTTACCTATTACTTGCTATCGTAAGATAGTTATGTTAATACCTATTACAGCTAATATAGTTCTGTTCTGGAAGAAAGTCTTTTACACTGGAGATACTGTGGATATCTGTACTTACAGGATTGCAATTATCTTTCAGTTGAAACAGTATAACAACAGTCCTGATTTGAAGGAAAGGAAGCCAAGGGAATACTGCCAAGCATTTTACTTGTTCCTAGCCTATGGAATTCATTCTTATCCTCTCTCTAGTTTACAGAGGACCTTACATGCCACTTGTTCAGACACATTCCAAAAACTACTAAGTACACTAGATCATGTGGTGTTTCAAAACTTAGATTTTGAAAATATTTCTCTTTTTTTAACATATACTGAATATGCTTTTCCAATTTGGAAACCAAAGATTATGCAGAGGTTGATGAATTTAAAATAAAGGTATTTATCACAGCATTTCTAAAAAGACCAAACACAGACACGCTGTATTTTTGTTTAAGTTATTAATTTTCTACCTGGAGATGGCCATAGCAGTAATACTTCTTAAAAATGAGATTTCAATAGGGAATCCAAACACATTTTGAAGACTTAGGGTTGAAGAAGCTTACAGCAGCAGCTAAATCACTGGCATGTGTTTTACACATTAGTACTGAATCTCAAATTAGTTATAAAAAGTAACAGAAAAGATGTAGGGAAATGCTTGAAAAATAAAAACAAATAATTCCCCAGAAAGTAAGGATAAAAGGTGGACCTCATGCTATCCTTATTAGAACCGTTCAAGTCTCCAAACAGTTTCGTGGCTTAGGATAAAAATGTGTAGAATTTAAGCAGTTAAAGTCTGGCTTTAATTTTTCCTATGAGGGCATGGAAATTTTAAATATCTATTTGGTCCTGTCTTCATTTTGTAGAGCTCTTTTATGTTCTGAAGAGACATAGTAATATTCTCATTCTTTGGAGCATTTGCGTAATCTACTTCAGCCACAACCAGGTAGAGGATTATTCAACTAAAAGAACCACCCTTGCAAATTAGAACATCTTTCTGAAACAGCACTCATTTGACTCAGTCACTCTTCCAAGCACATCCCAACTGTGGCAAACCAAAGAAATCATCAGCCACAAATCCAAGAAATCAGGTTCAAAGTCACAGAGGCACTTGTTATAGTTGAACTTTAGGAAATCTGAAGTCTAAACAGGGTGTATCTTATTTTTAACAATCTGCCACTTCTACAACCTGTTCCCTAAAAAGAATTTGCTGAAATAAACATAAACGATTCCTATTGCCTTCAATTAACATTTTATCAAGCTTTAGCTACTTCCTCTTATCCTCACCCTCCTACTCACCTTCCCAATATATGTATCTCATCCTTCTGCTCTATTTTGCTGCTTCCAATTAGTTGTGCTTTCTACTCCACTGACTCTCCTCTGTTGACTCTACAGACTGATTTTTTCATTCTCTTTTCTTTCCTGCAAACTTTACTTCTCTTACCCTTATGAGTCACATGTTAATTTCCCTACTACGTCCATTACTTAAACACCTTGTTATGACCACCTGAAAACAAAAAAACACTGATGAGACCATATCTAGAGTACTTGTCCAGTTCTGTGCTTCCCAGTTCAGGAGGGACATGGACACATTGCAATGTTCCCAGAGAACAGACACAAAGATCATAAAAGGACTGTAGCATCTGTCATCTGAGGAGTGCCTGTGAGAGCTGGGACTGTGCTCTGCAGGAGCTACAGCTGCTCCATCCCATGTGAGCGGGAAGCAAGAAAAAAATGCCAGGAGGCACACATGGATGAAAAAGGAGCTTCCAGCAAAACTCAACCACAAAAAATGAAGCATGAAGTGGTCAGAAACAGAATGGGGAGACCTGGGAGAAATACAGAGATACTGGCTGAACATGCAGAGATGCAGTTAGGAAAGTAAAGCCTACCTGGAACCGAACCTGGCAAAGAAGAAGAAAAACTTCTGTAAGTATGCAAGTGACAAAAGGAAGACTAGAGAAAATGTGAGCCTACTGCTAAGTGTGCCAAGGGACCTAGTGACACAGGGCATAGTAAAGGCTGAGGTACTTGATACTGTCTTCACCTGAGCCTCTATTAGCAAGACTGGCCTTTAGCAATTCCAGGCCCTCAACACCTATGAGAAAATCTGGAACAAGAAGATGTACTCTTGGTGGAAGATGATCAGGCCAGGAAATACTGTTGTACCTGATGGCACGCACTCAAAAATGCTGAGGGAGCTGCCTGCTGCCATTTCTAGGCTACTCTTGATAATCTTGAAGCACTGTGGGAACCTGGAGAAGCATACAAAGACTGGAGGAAAGGAAATATCACTTTGAACTGTAACAATGGCAGGAAGGAGGACCCAAGGAACTACAGACTTGTCAGCCTCACCTCTACGTCTCCAAAGGTGACAGAGCACAAAATCCTGGAAATGACTTTCAGGCACATAAAGGACAAGAAGGTAACTGGAGTAGTCAGCAAGGGGAAATCTTGTTTAACTAACCTGACAACCCCCTAAGATGAAATGCCTGGCTTTGTAGATAAGAGGACAGCAGTGGCTATTGCCAACTTTGACTTCAGTAAGGCTTTTAACATTGTCTCCTGTAAAATGCTCACAGAGAAGCTGATGAAGGATGAGCTAGACAAGCAGGCAGTGAGGTGGACTGAAGACTGCACAAAGAGCCAGGCACAGAAGGCAGAGACCAGTGGTACACAGTCTGCTAACTTGTGGTTGTACCCCAGGGTGCCAATACTGGGTCTGGTCCTGTTTAACACCTCCATTAATGGTCTGGATGATGGGGCACAGTGTACCCTCAGCACATCTGCAGTCTGCTGAGAGAAGGCTTTCAAACAGAAAGTGGTAAAAGGACAGCAGGTAAACAATAACATATTCTGAAACTCCCACTCCTAGAGCTGACTGCTATCATCTGTTACCTCTTTTGTCTAATTTTAGATTGCAAACACTGCAGGGCATGGATGACATTTTTTATTTGCCTAAGATGAGAAAAACAGCTACACATTAACTATATAAATGATTAATAATGATAACAGCAACACCCCAACAGCAAAATACAGCTCTGTCTCCACCTCCTATTTAATAATCAAATTAGCTGAAATAGAAAATCAAATAGGCTATGAAGGAGTAACATTTTTTTTAATTTTGTTACTGTTTCCTATAATCTTTATCTGGATAAAATGGAGAGTATTTTCCACCTTAATAATGACACACAAAGTTTAAAAAAATGAAAAGAGATCCTAAATTTCACAAATTCAAAACCAACTTGACTTATTCTGCTGAATAAAAAGGTTGTTTAATTCAAAAGTTCAGATGGAAAATGTTAATGAAAACAGAACACAGTCAAGTCAAATAAAATAAGAAAATAAATAGGGATTTTGCTTCAGGCAGCTTGAATCTGATTTAAGCAGCACTCTTGAAAGAATCCAGCTGTTGTTTACTGAAATGTAAAATGGTGTACTTATTCTTTTATGTGACAGCATTCATGATCCTTCAAATCATGAAGTAACATATTTCTTCTCATCAACAATAATCATTTTATGTACAGTTACTAATCTGACCAATTACCTGAAAGCTAATTACTCAGGCTTTACAGAATGAGATAGCTAACCCAATGTATTTTGATTTTAATTACTGGTATTTAATAAGGAGTACTGCCAAATACATCCATAACATTAATGTTTTACAACAGCATTAAAGATATTTTGTTAGTGATTCAAGCAGTCTATGATCATCTTTGTTTTATAGCCTCAGAGATCAATCTAATTTTAGCTAGTGCAGAGCTGGACTATGGCAATTACAGTGTATTATTCATGCTAACAATTTACCTCTTTTCATATACACTGAATTTTCACACTGAGACATCATAATTCTCTCAAGACAGCAGGATAACCCAGAAGGTTCAAAATGATGCATTATTAAGAAAAAAAAATAGCCTTCCCCTGCAACACAACTTGTGGCAAGTTTAAACAGGGACTTACTCAACCCAGACCTACTGAGCCCTTAGAGTTACAAGAGCTGTAAACCCCATCTGTGCTTCTGCCTAACAAATCTTTAAAAACATGTAGTCTATTCCCACTTACAGTTCTTCATTTTTATAGGGAATTAATAAAAGCCTAGTGCTACTACAGAAAACACTTTCTACATCACTGTTCTAAACGATGTTCTATTTAATTGCCTATATTATATATTCTATATTATCACACTAAACATTCAGTGCAATTCTGCTCAGCCTATAAAAGCAAAAAAGGTCAATGGAGAAGGATATATTCCCACAATCCATGCTAAAACGTTTATTTCAGTCTCATGGTCTCCAAGCTTTCACAAGTACTTTAAGAGGAGATTGGAAAGAATTTGCTGCCCACTCACGATGATGTCTCATAAAAGGTTCTTCAAAAACGGATCAAAGGCTGTAATTTCCATGCCATTTCTGTCCAATTTCCTTTTCTCTTATGTTTTCATTTTTGAAACGGCTATGATTGCAGTCCACTTCTGCCCACACAGCACTGCAGGTCTAAATGAACCATTTATCACAAACTTTTTGTCTTTTGGCTGCTCGAGATTTTATTTCCTTTGCAATTTTTTAAATTTCATTTTTTGGTACTACTTACACTGCATTGCAATTACCTTCATAATTATACCTGCAGAGATTTATGTTTTCCAGCACCCAGATGCATCGAGCCTTTTTGATCCAACTCAACTGCATTTTAGTATTTTAATTTTAACTCCTCCTCCCATCACCAAAAGGAATTTCATATGGATCTTTCCACAGAACTTTTCCTTTTGCCCTTTCCACAGCACACAGAGAATGCTGATATCTTGTATTGCTTTTGCTGAATGCTACTGCCTTACATCTGAACCTCACTTTAAAAAAAAAAAAATCATTTATTAAAAAAAAATCTGAGATGATGAAATTTAGCATATATTCAATTGATTCTCATTATCTCACTAGACAGCATGTCGTATTTTGAATAACAATTGTGTTGCTATTCTTTAATATAAAATAGTACCAGTCATAAGCTGGTACTATATGTTCTCCATCATTTATCTAAATGTGCTTGACTTGCCTCTGATTTATTAAAAAAAAAGGCTAAATATAAGCTCTTATGACTCAGTTTAACCAATAAATGATCTTGCAAAAGAGATTTTAAAACCCTCTCATCTTTTGATTTTTCTAAGTTAGGAAAGAAATTTTAAAATTCATAGTCATCTAGCCATTTATAAAAAAAACCAAAGGCGGATATATTTTACTTTAGTATTTACTGTTTTCCTCCAATTTCCCCTCTCTGTTCTAAAAAATAACCTTTAATAATGTAATTTATTACAGCTTAGCCATACAAAAAGATTAAATAATATTTCAAGGATAAATTTTATTGCTATACTTTTCTTCAAATTTATCTTTCAATATAAAACAATATGGTGTATTACAAAAAGCAAAATAAATTTGTTTCAGATTTAATAGTCTTGAAGTGAGAAAAATATACTATATATAATCATTAGGGAGATGATTAAATGAAACAGAAAATAAAGTAATAAATATAGCAGTACTAAGAAGTTCCTGCAGACTAGTGATACATGGCTGTAGTACCTGAATTTTTTGATGCCACAATGTTCATATCACCAAGCTTAGAATCTCCCACTATTTAAGCTACATATGGATGCCTGAGAAGGCTAAATGAAATTGTGGCTGTAGTTCTCATATTTGAAAGCAAAAGAATAACTAACTAGCTAACTATATATAAAAAAAATGAAAACATATATATGTACCTATATGCATAAATGCATACTAGTTTATTTTACACAGAATATACCTAATAAAAAATCAGAACACATCTTAAAAAACCTGTGTTTATCACTAAAGCTGTAAACAAGGAGCAGAAGTTCCCCCTGAACTTTCATGGATGGATCTGTTTTACATTTGGCCAGACTGACACAGCACAAGACTTGATGTACCATTTGGTGAGATGGTGGAAATCATTGGATGCCTTGTTGAACTTTTACACAGATGGACCTGCTTCACACACAGCTTATCACCAAAGCTACATGCAAGCAACAGTATATGATCAAAGTAAACTATAATTCATATGAAAGTGAATGGGCAAGAACAGATTGCAGATAAAATAAAATTTATTGTTGTTTTTATATAGACTTTTCCCATATGCAAGGATTCTTGTTGTTTCATAACAGAATGAACAAAGTGATGGAAATTATTTGAGCTACTTTGATTTGGAGGTAGGAGACATGCACCACAGAAGAAATTACAAGAAAGACTTTTTTGAGATATTCATCCTGGTGAAAAAAAGGCTCAAGGAGGGAGCTCATTGCTTTCTACAACTACCTGAAAGGAGGTTGTAGGCAGGTGAGGGTCAATCTGCTCTCCCACGTAACAAGTGATAGGACAAGACAAAACTGCCTCAAGGTGCACCAGCAGAAGTTTAGATTGGAGAGCAGGAAAAAGTTTCTTCACCGAAAGGATTGAAACAGGCTGCTCAAGGAACAGGTGGAATCACCATCCCTGGAAGTGTTCCAAAAAAAGTGGATGTGCCAGTTGAGGACACCATTTACTGGTGAACATGGTGATGCCAGGTTAATGGTGGGACTCAGTCTTTTCCAACCTTAATAAATTCTTAATTCAGTAACAACAAACAGGTAAACAAAATTATAAGAGAAATAAAAAATAAACTTTCAAATCAGAGAAACATTCTGCAGGACAAAAAAAAGAAAAGACTTTCTGTAGAATTATGTGCGATACAGAAAGAAGTAAACGTGCACTTTTACTGTGCCAAATCAGCTTAACAGCCATTAAAGTAGATACATAAAGAAAAAAACCCCTTCACTTTACTTAATTTTACCAGGAGAAGTTATAAGGGTATAAATAGTAGATGTTGTTTCTAGAGTTTCCTTTTACATTTCTTATCTAGAAACATTCAGGCCACATTCTACCATCAGAAATACCACTAAAACACATAAAGTGAAATATGACATTGATTTCAATAGAGCAAATCCAGATTTACACATACATAACTCAGAGAAAAATCTATCAGAGTATATTACATATTATTTGGTGGAGAATGAGAAATTCATCCATACATGAATGACTTTCTGTAACATTGCATTCTTTTCAAGGAGTAATTAAAATAAGCAATCAATGCAATAACACTTACTAGAGCGACATGAGAAGCTGTCCCTATTCACCTTAAGGAAAAAACCCCAAGTAGTTAATTCAAGACAGTAATTCCAGTATTGGGGAGACCAGCATTTGTCCCACAGCAAGTGTCAAAATCTCTATTACTAGAAATGTGGTTTTTCCTCTTAGATTACTATGACCCATAGTGACATAAGCATTTAGGAATTACTAATATCTACTGAATCTAGATGTAAAAATGCCTTGTGAGCCTGAGCCCCAATGTGTTTTCTCTCATCAGATTATTTCAGTTTTCCCAGCTCTTATGGTTCTTGTTCACCTTTTCGTGGACAAAGATAAAGCTAAGTGATGCTTTGCCCTCTTGACTTTCAAGACATAAAGACCAAAATTATGGCTACAGGTTCAAGAATGATAATTGTTGTTTCGATTTCTGTCTGAGCCTATTGGTCACAAGGAGCTTATAATGGTAGAGATATTTTCTTCATTAAGAAAAGAAAATCATAGTCACTACGTAGTTTCTGTATTACAGTAAGAAGAAAATACTAAACTAAGATTTTTTTTTTGTAAGTTTTAACTAATAACAGCTCTTCTTTTCCTGCTAGGTATGACTTTTAAACAGGAAAAAATACTGAAAACACAGCATTTTATGCTTCCTTCTATGTCTAATATGACTACTATGAGTAAATATATTAAAATAAGCTATACTGTATGTAGATGAAGATATTATCAAATTTAATTGATAGAAAAAAATACTGCAAAAAAAAGCCCTCAAGCAACAATTCACAGACATTTCTATGGAATTCTAATTCTCACAATAGACTTGATTAAAAGTGTGATGAGAATGAAAATAACATCACAATGCGATTACGCATGATCTGAATGATCAGTAATGGGAGATTGTTACACAGTTATGTTCCTAGCTTTTTGTGGAATTTTTCACTCAAGTTTCACTTATGTTGCTGTATTTGATTGATTGCAATTTTCTCCATTTCTAAGCTTTGTTCCAGAAAGCAACATTTTGTTCCAGTCATCTTAGCACATGGCACAATGTTCCCTGGCATAAGATATTAATAAAAAGTCATGCTGCCTGTCTCTTTTGGTTGGTCACACCAAGGTTGATTTTTGGTAGCATTTAATATTCAGTTACATTGCCAGTCACATCTCTATTTAAGTTTGAAATAATCTTCTGAAAACAAATACAACTACAGGGGAAAAAAAGCCAAATTTAGATAATTTACATTGAGATAATTTACATTTCATGTCTTCCCTCAGCACATCACACTCTGCCCTCCACGTCTGTACAGAAGTAATAGAAAGACCTTTGGTTCACTTCTCATTCCTTGGTGGTATCTTCAGCCACAACCTGAGCTTAGATTCTGACCTGGCCTCCCATAACAGACCCTGTTTGAAGTTCTACCAAAATACTTTGTAAGGGACCTAGCACCAACTTTCCCAGGTGACAAACCTGCCCATCACTGCTGCCTGCTACTCACTGAAAAATGATCCTGAAGAGCTTTCCTGGGGTTTTAAAATAAGCACAGGGACTCAGGATCACTGCACACTGTTTGAAACAGATTTCACCCTTTCTGCAAACAATGCTGCTCACGTCTCACACAAGACAGCTACTCAAGCACATTCAAGGGCATTCCCCAAGAAACAATATGCTAATTCCCTATCTCCAGCTAAGCTGCGTCCTGATGCACATCAAAATCCAACTTAAAACTGATGATACAGACTGTATAACATAATGAACTATACTAGCAAGGTAATATATTATTACCATATAATAATGTAACACAGACACTCATAAATTACATTCATTGATGAATAAGCAGAATTGTGTTGGAGTAGAAAGCTATACTAAATATTTACTACAGTATCAGTCCAGATCTGATTTTATTCCACATGTCTCTTATGCACAACTCTGTTTAAGTAATAAATCTTGGAGATGTTACCATTTTAATATCAAAAAGACACAAAACCCCCATATTACCAATTTTATTATAGACTTGCATCAAATTCATAATTCCATGTTATTCATGCTGGGGTAAAGCATCAGCCTATTTTTGGCTGGTTTAATTCTCTTCTGAAACTTGTCTCTGTCACATTTAAGCTCACCTATATTTTATGTGAATGCTTATTGAACGCTCTTGCATAGGTATGAATATGCACAAACACAAGAAACAGTAAACACCAGGTACTTTACAGTGGAAAAAAGCCAAAGATTTTCTTCAGGAAACTACACATTCCTATGTGTAGGGATAAAAATAATGTAAGCTGCAGGACTAGCAAAGCATGCAAGACAAGGCTAGAGAAGCACAGTGCAATGTAAGGACTTTGGTACTGAGGCATCCTTCGGTGATGAGGCGTGGGTCATTTTCATGCAAAGTACTCACCCTGTGGTCAAACCTAAAAAAATGTACTACCAATCCCACAGCTGACACCAGAACAAGGAACAATAATTTATCTCTAGCAAAAATTACAGCTGTGTCTTCTTAATGACTTTTATCATCTGCCAGGCATCCAGTTATAAGTACAAAAAAAAAAGTTATAAGTACAAAAAAAAAAAATTACTGCTAGAAGGAAATATGTTGACTGCTGGGGTGCCTGTTCTTGACCACTAGTGTTAAGGGGGTAGTCCCAAAGCTATGGCTCTGTGGTTTAAGAAAATGGATGGACAGGCAAACACTGCATTGAGAAAATATGTATTTCATGAGGTAAACTGAGATAACAGAGAAATGGGCATGGTTTTGGATATACAAGATCAAAAGGAGCAGGGGGGAGGGCTTTAAGGAACTGACCTGATTTAAGGGCTTATTGGCAGTGGAAGAGTGTTTTTGCCCTCATTCGTCCTTATTCCTTTATCTATTCCTGGCTATGCCATTTCACAAACTTTCTCCAGTCTCCTCAATGTTCTGGGGCTCCTGCTATGAAACAATTCTACTTATTAGTACAACTCTAAACTATCCATCTTCTTCTGTTACCTTATCTATTTCCTAGATTAGTAAAATTATTGGCTCACAGGAAGTCCCAGAGTTTTGAGAACTGGTGAGCACACAGGGAAACTAGATATTCCTGACCTTGGTGGCAGGGAGCTGTTAGGCTACAGACAGGAACAATGAAGGACAAATTAATATAAAGCATCAACCAACACTAATAATTTCTGTATCTACTGGCAAATATTCAACAGAGGCAAGCATGGGGAAATGCTCCTTTTTTCCTTCTGGAAACATTACATAATGCTGTGAAAAAGGTCTTAGGATTTTGTATACTCTTGGTTCCTTTCCTGTAAACACCCACACCCATTACACCACGGACACCTGTGCAGAGTTAACCTGGACCCTCTAGATGTATGTAATTCCTAGCAATTCCACCTCACTTTTTAGGAGAACTGATGAATGGCTTGGACCACCCTGTCAGCCTACTGACATGAGACACACACTCAATGAAGTCTCTTTTTTCTCTTTTAATTCAGACGGGAAGGAGAGTGAAATACTTGGAGAAGCCAGATACTAAGTGGAACAGAGCCATGCACTCACAGGGCTGTGGTGACACTTGGGTTACAGTGAGCTAAGTAGTGACACTGCACTGGGACTTGGCACGGCATGATGAAGTGCAGAAGGCAAACATGGCCTCTTCGTGTTAGAGAGCAGGCTTCTAGTTGCTGTCTGCCAGTCAGTTTGAAAGCAAAGCTGTGTGTTCTTTCTCATTCTGGGGATGGGCACTTCCTTTCACACCACAGTTGAAATTTTGTTCAAGTCTACACAGATGCATTACTTTCCTTACCACTCAAGCAAAATATGAACCACTGTGAATCAAAAATGTAATTCAGTTCACAGTTTCCAGTGTTCAACCTCTTCTGTTTTCTTTTTTGTCTCTATTGCTTTATTATTTTCAGTCAACCTTTTCTCACCAATGTTCTCATTTTTAATAATACTTAAAGTAAGCAGCTACTGACTACAGTAATTAATTTTAAAAAATAATTAATAAAAAGAAGCCATATGATTAAGAACTTCTTAATTATTTGCACAGAACAGATACCACAAGAACTGGGGCCTCTTTTGTGAAGTATCCTGTAGTTCAAGTGAACAAAGCAGTCTCTGTAGCATGTATTTATAGATATATATAATGCAGAGCCAGGAAGTCATTCAGTATCTCCTACAGTCGGAAAAAGTAGAGAAGACTGGAGATGAGGTCACTTGACTGTATTTGTCCCACAACAGTTATAGACACAATTGAATTTGGCCCTCCACAGCTTTGTGACTCAGAGAGCCTCAGAGGAGGGCTTTTTGTACAGTGCTTATACAGGTCAAGTCTGTCATTAACCAAAACACTGTTCTGATTTAGTATTTGCCATACATTAGATGCCTCAACTGTTCCAGTAGCTTCAAATAGTAGTCTATGGCAAAGATTTCAGAATTTTATCAGGAGCTATCATAAGACATTGAAAGCATACTGTTTTCTTCCATAGGTTCTATACATCTGAGATATCCATTTATATCCCCTTAAATGCTTGGTCGTAGAGTACATGGACAGAGCTTTTGTGAGCATCAATGAAAAATGCCAAGAACCTGAAGAGAAAATGAAGGACGCTACAGCATATTCTACAGCTCCACGTGTTCTAGAACAATTCAACTAAGGCAAGTCATCATGGGTTTTGTAGTTTCTATGCCAGACCTGCAGCTGTGACTGGTGATCCTAACAGTAAATTGCTAAGCTTTTTTCTCTCTGCTAACACCACCAGGAAATGGAATCAAGACAAAAACATAAGAAATTCTGTTATTTGCACTTTTTATCTGTCTCCTTCACAAAAGAACCACCAACAAGAGCTAAACAACCTGGAGAGAGTGTTGCATCCTCAGGCAATAAATATCCAGTTCTGATACCATCCTATTTTGGGCCACAGAGAATCTGTTAGCTACTCAAAGACTAGGTTAGGATAATGAGTAATTTTTTTACTACGCTACAGTTATTTTTTTTTTTAACCAGTCAGAGATCATTGTTTGAAATGTGCAATAATACATATGTCTTCTGCAGAACAGAACAGAACAGATTCTTTTTAAGCATTATCTTTTTGTTTTTCATTCTTTTTAACATTCTCCTTCTTTCTGTGCTCCTTTTTCATTAAGTTCATGGTTCGTAAACAGAGAACACAAAGTAGATAAAGATGCCAGTTTTCTCACACATCTACATAAGCAATTTTTATAATTGATGCAGAAACTGCCCAAGCATAAGGTCCACCTGCTGCAGAAGTATAAAAGAGCTGAAAAGTAACCAGATGTGGACAAGTGTGAATTCTCTTCACATTCTTCTTTCTCACATAGCTCCCACCTGTTGGTATCAGCAGAACAGCCAGAGCAGACCTCACACCAGCTTGCACATATGTGATGGCATTAAGGCCAGGTGGTATGACTTCACACAGTCCCCCTGACGTTCCAACTTACTCTTAGCTTCAGCAGAGCCTTGATCTGCCACCAGAGCCAGAATGCTCTCATTATGTCAGTGACAGCAGAAGAGCAAAGTCCTAATTGTAGCAGGTTTTTACACAAAAAAAATTAACTCAGAAAATAAAAAGTAAAATTCTATTATGATAATTAAGTGTGCTCACCTGATGGATTTTCTTGCCTCAAGGCCAACAGTAATCTGCAGACTGCTCAAATACCTTTTAATTAGTATGACAGATTAATACTATCAGTCATTTAACTACGCTTTCTTACTTTAGAGCCATGAAAGTGAGTGGAAAAGTAAAGTCCATACAAGTTTGAAACAGTCATGAATATTTTATTACTTTAGCACATTTACTCACCACAGCCTTTTTGAGATCATGTTCAATTAACCACTTGAATTCCTACAAAGATGTAAACGGGGACAAGAAATTTTCTAAAAATTACTAACCTACACCTTCTAATATATTCTGGTTAATTTAGAAAGTACTGCAATACAAACACATGGGCGCAATCAAATACTACATTGCACATATCTATTTTTCTCACAGAGTAAATTAAGCAAAATAAACACTACAGAGAAAGAGTATTTTTAAATGGAGGAGATATATATACACTCTAGTTGAAGTCTCTCATTTAAAGAAAATGTTTGCAAATATCCGTACTATGAATGATAAAATGTGATTCGTTCTTAGGCCTCCTATGAGTTCTTTATTTTTCTATGGTTATGCATGTATTTTTAAAGAATTATGCAGATACTTACAATTGTACTATTTAAAATTCATTTTAAAAGAAAAAGCATATTTATAGGCTAAAAAGGAAAAATATTAAAGTATTTAATTTCAACTAAACTATGCTTATTCTGAGATCAAAATATATCTGTGAGATGTGTAAAATGTGTCCACTTTTGCTCTTCATAACTCCTTCTACATTATTTTTATATTCTGATCAATAAGAACTCCTAGTAACTTTTAACAGTAACATTACTGGAAGTAATGTAAACAGTAATGACTGAAAATGTCCTATTCTAAAGCAATGGGCTAATAACTGCACAGAGAAGCTAATGTCAAATGAGTCTTGCAAAATGACCAGGTGTCCCCTAGATAGTATGTGGAAAGGTTTGATGGGGGCTCATCTGCAAAGCTGTAGAGATATTTACCCTCAGTAAACTGAACTAAAGTAAAAGGAACAAGTGTTATACAAGGTGGCGCTGATACTTGCAAAACCATCTTCATGAGTGAGCAGACCTTCTTAGATTTAAATTTCTTATTTGTCTTATTCTTGGCTCTGAAAGTGAAGTGCCGAAATAAAAATAGCGATTACTGTCATTGCTAAAATGACATGACTTTTCATTATTATTCTTGTGAACAGGAGTCAAATTGGAAGGTATGACCCCATAGGACAGTGTCTATAGAGGCCTGTTCTAGTTCAACTACATGTTCTGAGACCCTACTGTCAGGACAACTCAAAGCCATACCTGCTTTGCTGACGCCTCAAGGCAGATCAGAAAGCCAGAAGGGACAACGGTTACCATGCAGTCCGACCTGCAGTATTACAAAGGGCATGGGAATTCCCAGAAGAAATTCCTATTTGTAGTAGACATTCTATCTTAAAAAAATCACGACTTTGATTTATAAACTACCTTCCTTAAAGAATTCACCATTGCTGTGTTCAGGTGCCACCATGGTTCTTTATTCAGGGCATGAGTCACCTACTTACAATTGCTAATCTGTTGACACGCTCGTCTGCTAGGTTTTAAGCCTTCAGTTTTCAGTTTTCTGTTCTCCACATACACAATTATAGACTAATCTTAAGTCTTCCTGTAATGATTTTGTTTTCTAAGCGATTGAGTAAAACTCATTGAGATAATATAACACCATACAGAACATTTTCTAGCAAGTATTGTGGCTCTTAAGGACATCAGGTTTCTGGCATCCTTGCTGAATAGTGGGAAATAAGATTAGGCTTTTTATTCTCTAGCTGCATAGAGCTGAGAGATAAAATGATCTCCTTAATTTTATTTCATATTGCCCTGTTCATACCTTCTGTGATTAAGTCTTATTGGCTACTGCTCTGCATGAACACTTCAGTTATATCCATTATTATTACCCATTAGGGCACCTAAATGCTTTTCTGTGTAGTGCCCCTCATTCTGTAACTTGAGCTGTTTTTCTTATATTTTAACTGCTGAGCTTATAAAACATACTGTTTGCCTCACTAGAGATCAATCTTATATTATTCAAGTCCCACACCTGCATTTCTATTATTCTGCCTGAGACTGATGTCAGACTGACAGGTTTATAATTACCTAGGTTACCTCAGCCTTTAAAAAAAAAATGTTACTATGACCTTTACTCCCACTAGCTTCTAGAACATCCCCCATGCTCCAAGTTACAATGAAAATTGATATTAAAAATCCAGAGACTTCTTCTGCCAATCCTTATGAAAATATTTAGCTACCTGTTACCCCAATGTACTGACTCAAGATTTCCAGCATCAGTAGCTTTAGTCACTTTTGGAGTAGAAAGTATTTCATAATCACAATATACTATGAGTATGGTAACCTGCTTATCCTCACATACAGAACAAAAGTATTCATGAACCCTCCTGGCTTCAGCCACAATTTAACTGCCACAGACTCAATCATCAATCAATCAATGAATCAATGAATCAATCAAAGCCATCAATTCTAAAAAGCTGGCTGGACCATTATTTCTTAGTATCCTTCATAAAGGGGCCAAAGTAGATCAAACTTAGAAAACTCTAAACATGTATGTGAACATCTATCTCTAAGTGATAACATGCAAGTGGCAGGAATTAGCCACAGAAAACAAAAATTGAAGGTATTTTTAAGAGAGAACAAAAGACACATCATGACAAAAAACAGTATCCAAGAAACTTTTCCTCAAAATCTCTGAACTTCAGGCAGTTCTGTGTTAGTGCTTTGTTTGCAAAACATTACACTCTTCTTTCCCAAGAGCTAAACTCCTGCCAAATTATCTGTAAAAGCAAAAAGTGCAAATACTTTGAAATTCTACCTAGCAGAATGGTAGTAAATCTATTGCAAAGTTACAGCAAAGTAAGTGAATTTCATAGAATGTTCAAAATATCTCATACTTGGCCTTAAATACTGAGAAATGCAAAGTAAAGGGGTTGCAGAGGCACAGAAAGTTCTAAACTCAAACTCCTGGTAATACACAGCTGCAAAGAATTTCTTAAAAAAGTTAACTCTTTACATAAAAATCCATTCACCTTTCCTGTCTGTAAATTCAAAATGCATGAACAGTCCAGATAGAGTTTTTACATTAGAGATAGATGTAGTACCATGGAATTAGCTACCTTTGTATGGAATTGGTGACATTCACAAGTGGTAGAGATGTTTAATAGGCAGAACTAATATCAGGCCTAGGATGCACAGCAAGAATGGTAAGGTTATCATCCATGTTTTGATTTTTTTTTATACAAATGGTAAGTAATCTATTAGAAATAGTGGAAAAATAAAACATCATTTCACATAAAAAGCAGTTTTAATAGGCAAATTATGTGGTGCTCAAAAATGTTTTTAATGGAGCCTGAGATCCCTCAATTTTCACTGAAATTGTCAGCAAAAGGGACCCCTATCCTCGCTGCAACATTAGACCCATGCATGCAAGTGCAAAGCTGCACATTTAAGAATGGAGCATTTTCTGCTACAGGCATTTTTAAGCACATGACCTCAGTGTTCCCTGGAAATCAAACACAAGAGCATGTGCAAACTTTACATATCAACAAAGTTGTATATTCTCAGCTTTTGATTGATACTATTCCATCCAAATACAAAAATATTCAAACTGCTTGAATTATTTCTTTATTAGTTATAGTTCAGGCAATATCAAGACATGATATTGCCTGCCTGCCTTTAATTTTTTTCCCCTTAGTTATTATGTAGTGACTTACAACAGCAAACTTGTAAATATAATCATCAACAATATGAAAATAAAGATTGAGAGAACTATTGCAGTTCCCAGTCTATTCATCTGATGATGTGCTCTTTTTGAACTTTAGGCTGCTAACCTTTTAATCTCACAATGAGAGCCTCAATGGTGACTGATGAGGCAAACACCTTTTCCTAGGGGCACCTGCATGCACCTGGCTTTGACTGACACATCATTCCTTTGAAGGATGTTCTACAGAAAGGTGTCCCCAAAGACTCTCAGAAATTGCCACAGCCAGCAGCAGTTGAAACCACATCAAGACAGATTGGGGAGGAAGTATTTTATACTGACTAAGAATATTATGACCAAAAAAAAGTAAAAAAGAAGTATGATTACCAGGCAATAAACAGTCAAAGAGATGGCAGCTTGCTTCTTTCATAGTTTAGCTAGTTTTAATCTTATATTAATTAATTGGCT
The DNA here is from genome assembly GCA_013401135.1 of Cettia cetti. Lineage (NCBI taxonomy): Eukaryota > Metazoa > Chordata > Aves > Passeriformes > Sylviidae > Cettia > Cettia cetti. Next base: position 29,932 of record VZUI01049363.1, on the reverse strand, counting down.
TAAAATATTCAAAGCTTGTTTTTCTTTTCACATAGGAAGAAACAGGAATTTATGAAAAGCTGTGTGTTACGTCGTCTTCAAAGCAGTTATGTCCTTACTTATTCTTCTGCAATATATTGTTTGAAAGAAAAAAAAAAGAAATCCCAAATATTTTTAATGAAGGAATTTAAACCTTGAAACAGATTCCATCAAGTTTTCTTAAAACCAAATACTTTTATTTGAATGTTTTTCAAATTGAAGGCCATTTAACTAACATAGCTACAGGAATATGCTGAGAATGGGTGAGTCTACGTTCTGCAGTAAGAAACTAAGGCAGAGCTGGGCCACAATGACTACAGTTAAAGTATGGTAAGGACTCCGGAGAAGAGAAATCATAGGATAAGGCACCATTTCAGAGGTGGGCAGGAGTGTCAATCTCAGTAAATAACCTGTGGAAGCACACAGCTTCAAGTGAGTACAGGCTGTGGTAGAAACATGGATGTGGGATCTCACTCTTCAATTAGATCAAAAGCCCTAAATATATACAATGCTGTTTTCTATCATCCTGAAAAATTAAAAGTATATTTGAATTTTCCACTAGTTTTACTTTTCACTAACAGCAACAAAAAGATTTTATCACTACTTATGGATATATCTCCTTTGACTGATTATCCTAACTACTTAGAGGTGACACAGAGGCCTAAGTTCATCTCAGGAAATGCACTACATATCAACACAGAACACATGCATCCTGAATCTGTTTCTTAATCAGGAGAAATTAGTTTTCATTCTGCATTAGATCAGCAGGCTGGATATTTTCTAGTCACAATGGCTTTTTGATAGGGTTATTTTTGTATGTAGATTAAATCTTAAAACATCCTCCAAACATATGCTAGGTACTGGAAACATAAGTAAACATATAAAAATAAAATAGTAAGCGGAAGAGAACCAGCTATTGATAGGAAAATCAAATCTGTTTCTTAAATTTTGCTGCACACAGAAGAAATCTATGTATATTCTGTACACCAGATATCCTGATGAATTCAAGGGCATAATATGTATTATGTATGAATTAAAAAAGAATATTTAATAGTATCTGCAACACTATTCTTTAAAAGAAAATGCTTCCTGTGACAGCCTCATGACAGAGGACTGAACATAGGTCAGGCCCCCTCTTTACCATCTCATTTTAAAAAGTATTCTCTAATCCTTCACACCTTCAAATCCAAATACTGCTTAAAAGAGGGGTGTACTTCCTCTAATGATTTGGAAAGAAAAGTAATTGCTGGCTATTAGATATTAGCTAGAGACAAGGGAAGTAACAGCAGTTAATGAAAGGTTTTTCACATTGAAGAAGTAATTTAAAATGATTAATAAATATATAAAACAACAATAATACATAGACAAAAAGAGAATATTTAATTACTGAATAATTTAGTTTGTCCACTATGTTTGTAAATTCTCTCTCTTTTCACATGACAAGAATTCTTAGAATCAAAAATATTTAAATAACTTTTTACACAAAGAAGTTGCTTCTCCATCACTTCAAAATTTACACTCTAACACAGAAGATAAAGATAAAAAAAATCTTTCTGCAAAGATTCTGGATGTGCATAGTTATTTACATACACACACATCTACCCAGGGAAGAACATAAATGTATTTCTTAAGTTACAATGTGATAAATGGTAGATTTATAGGAACTGGTGCATTGTAAACTGGCTGAGTGCTCTGAACATAAAGTGAGAGACATCATTACTGGTGCTATAAATACTTTGCACTGTAAAATCATACTGTACTTTATGTGGCAATACAGAACAAATAATACAAAAATTGTCTGTTTCTGGCTCAACTTAAAATGTAATAACCTCTGAATGATCCCAACAGAAGCTGAACTGAATAGGAACAGGCATCGTTTCCAGTTTTTATAGGACCCAAAATCCATTGCTCCATCACAGCTGCAATAGAGGTAACAAAATTATCTGATTTCCTAATTAAATCATCTAGATCTCTTTCTTGAAAAGTGGAATGTTTAAGGCTCAGTTATAAGCCATATTCTTTTTTTCATCCATCAAACTCTACCAGACCCTTTCTACATTATGCCTTTAAAGGAAAGCAGGGATGTGTGCCTCAGTTTGCTGGGACTTGAGGAAAACTACTTTGGTGAAGACTTGAAAGAGAAGTGTCTGAAACATCATTCTAATGTCATAGTCAAGCATCTGAGGGTAGCAGTACCATGAAAAAGTTGGCTGGTAAGACAAATCAGGGAGATGAAGACTTCCAGTGTATTGAGTTCATTTGCTCACTCCCTAAATTGATGACTGTTCTCTACTCATCCTTCTTTCCTGTTTTTTAGGCATACTGAGTTCCCACTGCTCTCAGCAGGTTCAGAGGGAATTTCAAGGCAGTTACCTTGGTAAAGCTGAACCCAGAATCTGAGTGACTACAGAGCTCAGAAACCTACTTCAAAAGTGAGCATTTTTTAAAGAGCATGCCTAAATTTATCTGTTCCACTTTTTCTATTATTTGTTGGGCAATAATAATACGGACTCACATTTACAAAGGACTTGGGATCTCCAGCTAAAAGATGCTATTCAATTAGTCTCATGAAATAATTGTTAAAAATGAGATTCCCTATTATACCCATTTTCTAATCAGCTGAGGAACGCTAAGTTCAAAAGTTCACCTTGATACATAATCTGTTTAGGAAATTTAAAAGAGAAGGCAGAAATAGGGCAGGAGAAAAATGTCCAGAAAAAAAATCCAGTGATAACTAACTAAAGGAAGAAGAGCAACGAAAATTAAAAAGATCGTAAAATGACTCTGAGAAAGCATAAGAGAAAAAAAAATCAAATTATATGTATGATTGATTTCACAGAGTGCTAGCAATACTGCCTTTGTCTTTATTTCTACTATCAGACATCATACACAATTCCTAATAGTTTTTAAAAATTATTTAATGAACTTCCTTTATCAAAATTCCACAGAGAAGAAAAAGTTGAGAAACCAAATGATTTGGGAAGCTCGACCGCCCACAAAATACTTTGAAAGGTTAATTTATGTCATATTGTAAAACATTTTTTTCTCTAATTATGATATTGATCTCATATAGACATAAAGCCATCCCCTCAGGCTCACAGCTCTGCAGTAAGCAGTGCAATAGCTTCTCATGAAAACCAAGAATAAGGTCATACTGCACATATCATACAGCCAGACTTATTGTACTGAAATCTGTAAAATAATGTTTTAAAGGTAATTTAAATTATCTTTATTTAAAATTTCCACTGTAAAACACATTAAATGGATATTATCTAAAGAAATTCTTGTGCCCCAGTTTTAACAAAACTGATCACGGTGATCTAAGTACTAATCTTCATTAAACATGCAATCAAATTTTTAGTAATTTTTCCTTCTAATATTTATTTTCCTGAAGTAACACCTCTGTTTGGTTTGGCAAAAGACCCAATGAGTTAATATTTACACTAGATGAGGGTTTCATATGTCAGAATCAAGCAAAATAATTTTATACTTTTCACATACTTTACCATGTTCTTTTTCAAATTAATATACATCCATGCAGCAAAAGCATGTCTGACCCATTCACTGAACCATCTGCTTAACAGGAAGACAAATATCTTCCTTTCCTCCTGACAAAAAACCCAACATACACTGTTTATTGGGGAAAACCAGATAACTATAAAAAACATCAACTCTGTAACTATAGACATTAATCAGCTCTGATTCACTACCAATGCACATACAGCTCCACCAAAGGATTTCTTGTTTCCATTTCTGTCAACTACTTCTGCATTTTCCTTAAGCACTTTGAGTTTCAGATATGGCTTATATTTTCAAGAGATGTACACAGCAAGCTGCATGGTAGGTTCATCTGCCCTAATTTAATTGACAGACACTATTCCTTCACAGTCAACAGCAAGAAACAGCTCCCTCAGAAGATGAGTCATCCTATCCTATAACAGAGGTTGAATTAAAATAAGATTAATTGCCTATCTGCTAGCTGTGAAACCAGCTCAGATCTGTACTGCAAACTTGCACACCCGACTAATAGGTATCTACAACTCGACAAAATGAATCCCAGTCCTTATTTCTCCAATCATTAAAATAAAGGGGAGAGACAGAGTTTAATCATTTAAAAGAATATACTGCAAATGATCAGTTTACCCTGCCCTAATAATTTTTTTTTCCAGTTTCAGTAACAGCATTAATCCATTTGACTGGCACTGCTGACTGCAGTTTTCACCTTCACGCTTCACATACTAAAATAAGTCAAGCCAGTCCTGCTGTCTGAGCTCCTCCATGCTCCAGGAGCCTGGTGTGGTGCAACAAAGTCTAGTCCATGGAAACAAAGTGGCTAAAAACAAATTTCACAGCATTGCAAAGGTGCATACATGTTTCAGAAAGTGAAGCTGTTGGAGAAGGGGCAGAACATTCTTGTAACATTGCACTGACAGGTCAGTTTCGGATGTCTCAGAAATACACAGCAGTAATCAATACTGCCTGTTAAAGAACTGCATCCAGGCAAGGTAGATGAAGAACACAGAACAGAGTCACACATAAACACAGTATGCTCACACTATTTACACATAACTCTTACCCCGGCCACTGACAAGATGCAATCAAAGATTTGGCAGACAGTTATCAGTTCTATTTATTTTGTCCTGCTTGTGCTTCAAGTCAGGAATTGCAAAGTGAAAATTGCAGTAAAAGATGTAGGAATTTTGTATAAGAAAAGTGAAGCAAAAACTTTAGAATTTGACCTTTACGTGCTAGACTGCAGCTTTCAAGCCTTTGCAATTATTTTTAATTGCTTACATTATGCAATATTGTTTCAGGAATATTGCCAAAGGAATTATGGTTCTTTTCTAAAAAAAATGGGCAAAAATATTTTGTATATATAAACAGCCAATCTGACACTACACTGCAAGTGTCTGATAGGAAAAAACCCTGCTTATATCACTGCAAGTTTAAAAGTTCTTCAGGAAAACTGATGAAGTTGTCAATTCTTATTTCATTTTTTAGGAAGCAGTAGTTGCTTAGCAGTGTGGTATTATTTAATCATATTAGGTTGTTTTACATTTGCACTGAAGAAACAACAGCTGAGAATACAAGGGATATAATTTGATGATACAAATATGGAATCAAAATGGATTGACTGAATACTTTTTAAGACAAGTTGTATTAATAGAAGAAGTCAGAACAAGACTTAACCATTATGTTGATTTCAAGCCACAGGTCTTCGGAGAAGCTTTGCCTAATTATTCTTTGAGCCCATACTGTCTTTTGAACTTCTGAGATATAAGTTTAAGGAGTCTGTCCAGTAAATTTAGTTGCTGAGACCTCTTCCATTGTCATTAGACTGTGAAGTGGCAAACCCCCACTTTTGAACCATTTAATCCCCATTTCAACTTCCCATCTTCCTGGCAAAGGCAGTAATCTGCATGTTCAATAAATGCATTCCTTACTTTCCTCTCAATGCCCTACCCACAGAACCCCCCCCAACTTGTGTGCCAGGTCCAGGAATGGCCCCTGGCAGCAACAGTGGTGGCCTGGGACACTGTGGAGGGCAGGCTGCTTGAGGCTGCTTCTACCCCTACTGTTACTGTGAAATTTTCAGACTCAATTGGACCAATTTATCCATTATCAGTAGTTTCAATCCAAAATACTGTGACAGTAAACAAACAAAGACATTTTCCCTTTTGATTGGAAAAATACTTGTATTTGAGAAAAGTAGGAAAGGACAACAACTGCAGAAAGGAAGAAAATTGCTTCAACTTGTGATAAAATATCTCTTTTTTTACACTTGCAGTGGGGAAACCTTTCTACTTTCTTGGCCACATTTTTTTTATTGTCTAGGTCTGATACACTGAAAAGTAGAACCTTTTCAGGAACGAGCAGTGGACTAAGTAGCAAGCTGAGGGAAATTGCCTCCACATATACTAAGAACAGGGTAAAAAACCAAACCCTTTAGATGACAGGGTTATAATCTTTTGTAGGATAAAGAAGCGTTAATCGAAACAGAAGTATCTGATGATGTGACTGTACCAGCTCACTACATGATTGTGTGCCTGACCTAGTACAAAGCTAACGACAAAGTGAAGAAAAACCCTTTTTTTTCATTTACAATGAAGAAAATTAATGAAAAAGCCATTGACTAACTTTGCAGAAACCTATTTCTGCTCTAATGACACACTTATATCACAAGGTGTTTGTGCTACAGAAGCCTCATTTCAGTTACAATTAGGTAGTTTAAAGAAAGTGAGGAATATATTCACCATTGCCAAGTTTTGCCATGAGTCCTCTACCGTGGCAGTTAAACACCCCAAAAGGTGTCAAGTGAATCTACTATGGAATAGCAAAAAGTAGTAGTTCTTAGCACCCAGCAACTTCTAATCCAATATTACTGAAACATAACGCGGCAGGAAATTCACAGATTTTTAGAATACCCCTGGAACAGAAAGATCCAGTCCACTGTGAAAAATGCTTTCCTTGAAATGGTTGCTAGTAATCTCATTCTTTTCAAAATGAAAAATTACTGTAATATGCACATGATATTAGGAATAACAAGTTTGTACAGATTTTCCATGAATGTCATATTTGGTTTTTGAATTGTTGCAGAAGAAAGGTGCAAAACTACTTTTCTCTGCAGTACGGTTTTTTTCCCCATTTTTGGCATTGAAAGATAGCCAGATAAAGATGATGAAGATGTTCATTCACACATCTCACTGCAGTTCATTCTTCTTCTTACTTCTGTTGATGCTTTTGAAAAAGTCTGAATAAATTCTTATTTCTAATTTATATGCTCTTCCTATGCCTGCATACTGCCAGTTTAGATGCGTCACCTGTAATAACAATGAAAAATTGCTGTGTGCCTCATGCTCTGTTTTCTTCATCTGCTTTAGACACTCGCTCCAGCTGCCACAAGGGAGTTCACTTGTGAGTAGTAACAAATCTAATTTAACTGTACCAAGTCACAGTTTTTTCATCTTAATAGCTATTCTGCACAGCCCAGAAAACTCATTAATGGAAAGACTCTCAAGTCTAGTTCATGTCTTTTATGGGAATGAACTAGCTTACAAAAGAGAACACATTTCATAAAAAGACAGATAGCTTAAAGACATCCTCAACTACAATTGTCAGTACTCTACAATTATTGACACAAGCAGTACCTCTGTGCTGCTTCTTATATTATCCTGAAGAATCAAGTGTGCTTAACAATTTCATACAGAGAAATTTAAACCAAAGACAAGTAGTAGTGTTAAGTTTGGAGGTCACCTTAGGTACTCAAATTGCTCAGGAGGCAGCAGCATTTTCTTTTACTTACCATTCTGATAAGTTATACTTACTAGACTGACACTCAGAAAGCATGAGCAACTAACATGTCATCATTTAAATTTAAAGTTAACTAAGGAAGCAGCAGCTCCTGCTTCCTTCCATCCTGCAAAAATAGTGTTTCACTAATGTGAACCTTAGGATAACTAACAGGAAAAGCTGGATAGCTAGGTCTAGCATGTAAGGTCAAATTTATTTGTGTACCTTAAAAATAAAATTGAATATCTGAAGCCCTTTAGTTGTGGAATTCTCCTGGGAAAGGAAAACAATAAAAATGAGAGGAATAGAGACAGATGTGGAGGAAAGGAGGAAATGTGTTTTCTAGGGATGACTGACGATAATCAATGCTTTATAAGAAAGAAAGAGAAAGAGAGAAAGAGAGAGAGAAAGAGAAAAAGAGAGAAAGGGAGAAAGAGAGAAAGAGAGAAAGAGAGAGAGAAAGAAAGAAAAAGAAAGAAAAAGAGAGAGAGAGAAACAGAAAAAGAGAGAAAGAAAAGAAAGAAAAGAAAGAAAAGAAAGAAAAGAAAGAAAAAGGAAATAACTTTTTCTCATCTCTGCTGAAGTTAAAATACAATCTGAATATGCTAAGGAATTAGACAATTTATTTCATTATAATCTTTCTGATACTTGCCCATTTCTAAAGTAGATCCACTTCTGGATAGAAGCAAGATTTTAAAAGCAAATAAATGCTGGACATATTATGACAGCTTATGCTACTGACAGCTTATGCAGCACCAAGACAAGTAAGCTTGTCTAGAAGCGAGTTGGGACTATATAGCAAAATACATGAACACAAAAAACTATACCCCACATTCTGAACTGGCAGTGGCTGCAATAGCCACATAATTTTGTAATGGATGAAGACAAATAAGCTAAATCCCATTCTTACAAAGCCTTACAGCGAATAAATTATTATTTTCAAAGAAGTAAAAAGGACTTAAATACACAACAGATGAGTCAACAATTCATCTTTCTCTAATTTTTGATGCAAGTCAATGGACTACAGAATTGGTATTAACTGCACTGGATGAACCTGCTGAGTTCCAGAGCACAGCCTTCTCCTTAAGTAGGTATCAAGAGCAGACATGCTATTGACATGCCCACTTTACTGACCATGAAAGAAACTATGGATGAGTAAGTCATATACATGTACCATGTACTGAAAAATGTCTGCCTTTGTTAAAGTCCACAATTGTGAACTCTCATGAACTCCTAACCTGTTGCTTCTGTACAGTGAGTTTTAGTATGGAGTAAACTCCTGTTTTCCACTCAGCTCAAATAGAACAAAGAAAGGCATGGACTTTTAAAAGACTTTTGATCCCATAAGTTTTCATTTTTGTATATTCCTGCATTTTGACCAAAGGAACAAAAAAGAAAACTAATAAGAGAATGATAACTCTGACTATTTCAGGATTTCAAATAAAATTCTTTTTTTCTGGTTCAAAATTGAGACTCTACCTAAGGGAATAAAGTTTTTAGTTAAAGTTTGTGAAAGGAAAATTAAAGAGATCCTCAAAGCTGTAAAAGGTGAGGTAGCACCAGTCAACCACAACTTCCAGTAGCACAGTAAGCTCTTCCTAGTAAGAGCTTTACATCCTATCCCCAAGCAGCAACCAAGGTCTGGATATTTTCATCCTGGTACTGATAATAATTCACTGAGTTAACAATCAAGTAAACAAAACAAACAAACAAACAAACAAACAAAAAAGAGCACAGGTGTTGAATCCTTCCTTATAGATATGTATAATCTAAAATAATGAATACAGATCATGGTCATATTTGCTTTGAGCAGCTAATTTGACTATTAAAATACACAACACACAATAGAAACACTTTTACTGCAGAAGCCTCTTATGCCAGAATATGCTTTAACACAAGTAGTTTGAGTGCTGTCCTTATTTCTGCTTACATTGAGAATAATGAAATACTTGTGTAAGAAAAACTACCCTGTGCTGTTATCACCATGTATTCTAAAGCTACAAATTCCAAATCATGAGACTGATCATGTCATACTGATTTTTTTTAGAATAACTATGTGATCATTTTCTCAATATTAGGATTATAATCTGTAAAAACACAGACTAAAATATTTGTTTCATTTTTTTCCCCTTCAAAAAACTAGAAAATTACATTTAAGACAGAAGTCACTATCATGTAAGCAATTTAATTCCATAAGCTGAGCCTCAAAACACCTTCTCAACCCAAATATTGTGAGGTTCTTAACAACAAGAGATGCTTGATTTCTGCAATGACCATTTTAAGTTGCTTTGCATTTGATAAGAAATAGTATCTTCTGTATTTACATGTGATTAAGAAACATTTATTTTTGCATTCCTGTGTTCACTAAAGCCCTAAATGTAAAAGTAACACTAATTAAATACAATATCTGGAGAAATGGGTTTGGTTTCTTTTAGTACAATTAGCTAAGTAAATTGAAAAGCCTCCAAATGCTACAGACAGAGGTGACTTTTGTTTTTTAAGCTTCAAACCACGTTTTTCAGTAAAGAAACAAACAAAAACCTCCACAAATTTAATTTTAAATTTGTAATTTTTTATTTGGTCTACATAGAAATACTTCTGTTTGGTAAGCTTCCAAAACATTAGCCTGTCAACAGAGAAGTATCACCTTCTTTCCTTGCCAGAATCAACCTTGAACACACTACAGGTTTAATTCCGTATATAGCCATGGATCAATCCCTTCCTTGTACACTCAGCCTTGCCATTTTGACTTGGACATAGCTCCAACACTCTTCATCACAAAGAGCTAAGTAAGTGCTAATGTTAGAAGTATGCATTTTAACCGAATTAAATGGATTTGTCTTTCACACAGTTTCAGGGTATATGCACTTTCTCACGATTTTGTGGTCAGTACTAAATACTTTCCACCAGAAGATTTGATTTAAATCTATCTCTGATGGCTTTTTATTACAAAGCATCCAGTAACATACACTAACTGTGTGTAGATCGTGACCATGGCTTTTCAGGGGTACAGCAAGTCAAACAGTAGAAGAAAAGTTCAAGTATATTACATCACTCATGAAGAGAGAGGCAAAAAATGTGGTCCAAAGTGTCTACCTTAAGTCTGTCACTGGATAGCAAGAATATTCATAATGGAAAGGAGAGGCATCTCCTTCTCACCAAAATCCATGAGATGACTCTCATATTCCATTTTCATTACCAGAAATAATTTAGGCAGTATACTTTTGTTCTGAATGTAAAGCTATGTCCTTATTTGCTAAATGGTTGAGAAACTGAAAAAAAATCTCGTGAAAAACACAACCCAGAAAACCTTTAATAGAACCATCAGAAAAAGAAAGTTGTAAAAAGAAAAACACTTTCAAAAATTATCAGAGTAATATATGCTGTAGAATTTTATATCACAGCTCTGTCTCAAGTTATTCTGGTGCCTACTTTGCTTTAAAGAATGCATTCAATATGCAAGGCTGCAGGCTTGTGTGTTCAGTTTTAATTGAAGGAAATTTTACTAATTACTTTCTAATCCAGTGTAGTGATTTTTCATATGCTTTGTTCATACAGAATAAAATCTGTGCCTTTAAAATTTTAATAGATGGAAACTAGAATGAGGAGATCAGTGGATATAAACAGATTCTTTCCCTCTCATATCAGCAGTTCAAATCCACATTATCTTTCTGGGGACCAAAAGAAACCATCTGTTTAGAAGCCTACATGAAATGAGTTGATGATCTTAAATATAACCCCTAACAGGCACATGTTCATCACCTGCTTGATTGACATACATGCTGATAGCAGAGAACAAAAAATTGAACTATTTACACATCAAAAGCTAAACTTAAAGTGCAAAAATGAAGTATATTGCTACAACAACCGGAAGTATTAATGCTGTTTATAGTAAAATTGCACTAGAGATAATAAGTAATTTCAGCTATCATCAGTTATGTACTAAATTACATAACAGAACTGGAATAAGGGACAGCCAGTTATTTTAAGTGTCTGTGTACTCTTTTTCACAAATGTTTTGTCAATCCATGTAGCCAAAAACGTTTCTCTAGTTCAGACCAGTCAACTTCAAAATTTCATTACAGTGGCTGAAAGCTGGTTGAATTTTGACACAAAGTTTAAATTAAAACAGGCTGACCTAAATGCAAAGCATTTGCTTTTCAGAGTATCTTTCTTGTAGTCCAAGTTTTTTATGGCCCCATTTACATTTCTTCCCAATTCTATTTCCCTTCTTTATATGGTAATTTACTCTCTGAACAAACCAGATTTTACTATTACCACAAAAGTAATTGAAAGTTTGTACTTATATTTAATTTTTATTAAACCAAGCAGAGAAAATGACATTATGCAAATAATTCTCAAACTAATACAGAAGCCAGAGAAAAATTGCTAACTGGAAAAAAATTTTTGGAATCCACTGAAATCCACATATATTCTTTCTTTTTTGCATTCTAAGAGAGTAGAGTGCCATGTAGAGTTTATGCACTCAAAAATGGCTTGCTACCACCACCCCTTCTGTAATGAGAAGTCACACTGTTGTAGAGAACACTTTATAGATTTTTCCACTTCATCTATCTTCTCACCAAGGAAAGAAACTGTCTTCAGCAGTAAAGAGGCATTGGAAGAGTGACAATGTCTAAGATATTCCACCTCACACCTTCACCTTTTGGCTGCCATAATCTGCAAATACGTCGAAGAGTTCTCTAGGCAATTTTTCGCCTGGACAGTTCAAACAAATAATTGCTAAAGACAATGCCAGCTTTCTTGTACTTGCTCCTTTTTTAATACAAAAAGGTAGATTTCAGTAATCATATGTAACTTCCCTGCACTGCAGCAGTCCTATAGAAAATACTGTAACTAAGCTTTGATTGCTTACCTGTGGCCTAAAGCAACAATAAAATAATGAAGACAGATTGGGGAAAAAAGCACCCAATTTCTGCTATGTAGCGCAATGCTGTCCTGAGGGAGACACAGTGATCACCACAGAGTCGAAGTGGGAAAAGAGGAAGTTTAATATTTTTTTACAGCTTATTTGGATTTCTAAAAAGGAGACCAGATTGGAAGACTGAGGTTCAACCTCTTCAACTCCACTGGTCTTAGAAAGTGTCCATCAATTGTCCTTTCACAGAAAGGTATGTAAAAACATGATAAAAAGTTCTGTAAACATTACTTTGTTTACATGAAATTTCTGACTCCAGGGCTGAAGGCTGGGAAAAAGGCGACACTGCTACATGTTATTTATTTGTGTCTTGATCATGACACTAGAAATCCACACTAGCAGTAGAGTGTGAGCTGCAAAAACTGCCAGCAAGCCGGGCTTGATCCATAATGATGTCTAATTTTTCTGCCCATGACTTTACAAAGTCAAATGTGGCGGAAGTGAAGTCATCCTCCCTTTCACGATGCTACCTGTGATGTGGGAACCATCATGGAGGGGGTCAGTTCACTGTCTCCCTACACATTTCTGAAAGACTTAAAACAGTGTTTGTCTGGAACATGTGCTCCACCATAAAATTATTTCAGATAGGGACAGTGGTTTGTTTTTTCAAGTTTCTACAGCATTTAAACAAGTTGACACTTGATCCTTCATGAGTGTTTTGCTTCCATCAATTGTGATCAAATTTCATTAAGCAGTAGCTGAGCTAAAATTCAGCCCAACTACTGAGTTTCTGATGAAAGCAGAATGCTGGTTTTACAGCAGGCTCAAAACAAAAAGAAAGCACAGCAGCATCATAAGAAACCTAATTAGCTTTTACCTTAAATTTCAGTAAAGAACAAAGACCACAGAGAAATACTTTTCATTCAGGAGAAAATGTACCTGTTCATAGGTTAGAAGGAAAAGAATTCTGTATTCCTGTGACCTTGGAGCAATAACTGTGAGGCCTCCAATCTGCAGCCTTAGTTGCTGCTCCAAAATGCTAATATTCTCAACTCAAAGGTGACCTACCTTAGTTTTCAAGGGTTATGGAAGAAAACTGCCAGCAGTGATTTCCTTCTATGTTCACTCTGCCCATGACCTTTTTGCTTTGCTTTAAGAATGAAGGCAAGATCTTTACTTCCTTATTCTGATCATTCCTTAAAGTATCACCATTATCATATTGGAAAACATGATTTAAAAATGCATTTTTCACCCTGCCATCAACTGAGTAAGACGAAGAGTAAGTCCACCTTTATTTTTTGAGTAAGGCAGTCCCAGAATGGTAGATGAGTCATAGCAAAAGCACTCTCTCGTTGCCTGCTAACAAGAACAGGACCCTGCATGGAGGCTCTTTTCATCTCAGAGGGTCTTTGTGATTACTTGACCATATCTACTCTAGGAATACTTTGCTGGAATAAGTGTTTTCTCTGCCAGTGACTCCTGATAGGCCTTGACAAACAATCAAAGTCTCCCACCAGGTGATCTGTTATCTAGTTATCAACACACCAAAGTGCAAACTTCAAAAACTAGCTTGATGCGTGTGACTTCAACCTTTTAGTGGTGGGGGTTCAAAGTAAATAAAGAAGCATCATGTTTAATAAGAGCTATTACACTCACCTGTTGCTCACTTCAAACGGAAAGCGCAAGGACAGAGCAAGATCTCTGTTCCAAATGGATTTTCCAATGTGGAAGATACTCACAGAGCATTCTCAGTATCAGTTACAGGAGGACTGCCAAAGTATTGTGGGTTACAGCCATTTATTAGAAAGCACCTTTTCCACCGTATGTAGTATTTTGTTCAAATCCAACAGCAGAAATCCATGAACAGTCCTAATTTAGCCCTTGAATAATGAGCAACAGAGAAGCAGCTTTATGTGGCTCTGACAAACTCAGTTCTCTTCAGAATTGTAACTTTGGTTTAGCACAATTTCATCTGAACTTCCTGAAAAAATCAGGGCAGACCAACTTTTGGACCCAAATTAACCATTTTCTTCTAACTACCAAAAGTTGCAGCCTTAGACCTTCCCCCATCTCTTACTGTGAAACAGAATATAATTTACAAAATAATAAAGGTGAATGTCATCACATGCTTAAAATGGCCAGAGATTCTTTCAGACAATTTTTCTGCTAACTTTCCTTAATATTAGATGTTAGATTTTTTTTCATATACATCAGAAATGTTTCAAACTCCTTTAGTAGCTATCTTACTGTCTAATTACAGTTTATTTTAATAAATACATGAGAAATAAAAGCATAAAAAATTCAATCAGAGCAATTTCCTATAGTTCAATTGAACTGAAGAGTGTCTCACTCTTTAATATGAATCCCCCTAAATCCTTTATTAGTGACTGTCTAGTGTTTCTATAGTAACTTTATGGACAGTTCCATTAGTATTTGATTTTTAAGTCTGGAAAATCATTTTAAATTTGGATGAGATGCCTGAGCAATATGGCTATAAATATATATACTGCAATATTAAATCAGTTCATCAAAACCAGGCTTAACCTAAGCAAAGTTGCTAAATTAATGATTTGGATAAGATGCTGCAATTTAGTGCTTATACATGTTTCAGGATTTAAATATCTTTAAATGATTAATTGATAGAGGATTTTATGAGTCAACTTGCTCTTAGTCTCTTTACATATCCACCTACTGTCCATACAGTAAAATTTCAATATTCTGTGGGGCTGTTTTCTCTTCAGGCTGTTAATTTTTTTCCCCAAGAAATTTCTAAGTCTAATCCTCACACAAGAAGTACAAGATACAGTGAGAAGTATTTCCAAATTAAAAATATTTAGCTCTATAAAATCTGACTGTCTAAACCCCTTTCTCTTTCCATCTCTTCTTACAGTTGTTTGTCCTGGTTCCCCTTTTTAGTCTGTTACTGGATGCAGCATTGGTTATGAGACAGGTAACAAATGAGATTTACTTCCAGAACCTAACATTCTAGACCCTGTTAGTCCAGAATTACTTCCTGTTTGGTACTTGCTGACATCCAACACAATTCCAAAACCCATGAAGAGGATTAGGAACTCAATAATATGGGTGATGGAATCATCTGTTAATCAGTAGAAAAGGTAAATGTAAAAGTTAATTCCTTTTTAATATGTTTAAACATTTATGGTCTATTTCTGTAAAGTATTTCAGAAAAGGCATTCTAGAATAACAGAAAATTTGATGAATGAAACCAGAGAAGAAAAAATTAGTCATTCCAAACTTTTTGTTCAGATACAAGAAATTATTTACTGTACTAATTATAACACCTATATTCAAAAAAAAAAAAAAAAAGTATTGGGTGAGTGATTATTTAAGATTTTCATGGATTTACAAGGGCAAGACTACAAGTATTTTCCAGATTTGCAAATCACACACTTAAGCATTTTTTCCCCTAGAGAAGGAAAAAAATCATTACCTCCATATAGATTACGTCTCAAAATAGGACATTTGCAATGATGCTAAAGGTTTTTGGCAAATTTTCAATTTTCAGTTAATGCAAAAGGATTTGGATGGGAGGCAATATTGGAAAGAGGTTGTAGAAAATTTCCCATTACATGTCATCTAAGGTGAGCTGTTTTAATAAAATTAAAGGAAAAAATGTTTATACTGTTGAAGCAAGCAATTTTCAACATCTGGTCATATCTGACAGACAGAAATAAAAGGCTTTTGCTGAAGACCTTACTTTGTGGTGAATGCTTACCCTGATTTAATTTTATTGTGTCTGGATATCAAACAAGTGTCAAATGTAAGCAGGCCACTGCTAAGTAGTGCACTTACATTGACAGTAGCTTCTGGTTTGTGCTTCATGCAGTTACTTCCACATTTATTCAGGGAAGCTTGAAAGGACAAAAAAATCAATACTAATGTAGTGGACCAAGTCATATTTGTTCTCCAGAATATCTTGTTTTGTGTGCTGCTCACACACTCTGAAATTGTATAAGGAAAGTCACCAGTTTTGAAATCATGAAAACTCCTGTTTTTCTTAAATCAGATTCATCTAAGGAAAACGTCTATTAGCTTAGGAAGCCACAGAAGAACTTAATAGAATTACAAAATCCTTAAGAAGACGAAAACTACACTGACAAGCTGTAGTTCTCCACCTGGATGATAACAAATGTGCTGCATCCACAACTTTCTCAGCTGAGGAATGTTACCACCACTTAGTTCATGTAAAAGAGTTGCTACTTATCACAGAACAATGTTCAGTGGGCACTGACACTCAAGCTCCTTTAAACCCTCAAAAGTATTATGACACAGCACTACATTTTCTGAACATGTCACTAAGAATGCTTGACCCTCAAGTGATTAGAAAACAAAGGAAATGAAATCATCTCTTGGTAGGGATACAGCCGTAATGGTTTGAAGGCAGGTAGATGAAAGGAGGGATGGAGTAGGGAGAAAAACTTAAAATTAATAAAATAATGCCATACTTTCTTGAAAATACAATTTCACAGGAATTATGGTCACAGAGGTAGCTTAAAAACACTATGTCAATTCTCATACATAAGTAGATACTTCCAAAAACAGTAATAGAATATGTCCAGTGGAAATATATTTACTGTTTTCAAAGCTCAGATAAAAGAACTACAATTTTGAAGCTTGAATTTAATGTGAACAAGTCAATTTTAGAAGTTAGAAAGGTTAAATTATGAAAATAAAACATGCATCCTCTAGAAAGGAAGAGTAACTGTTTAAGAAGATGTATGTAGAAAGCAGGATTTTCTGATAAAATGAGAGCTGAAAACAGCCATATTCCTTAAAACAAAGATGACCTAGAAATCCTGATATGTTCTGTAAGGGATAATGCATTGCCTCTACTTTATTAAACACTACATATAAAACTTGAGCAGTGGCAGCTTTTGTATGTGCTCTCTTGGAACAATATTGAACCACAGTGAGCTCAAACTAGAGAATAATTATTTCTATTTCAATACTTACCAGGATATAAAATATTTTCAAGAGAACACGAAGTTCTCTGATGAGAATATGAAATATTTTTAACTAATGATAGAACTAATGTTCCAATACTGTTATAACTGAAAAAGATTGAAGGTTTCTTCTCTTGCTTCTGATCCAGCTGGTTTATTTGGTATATTTGACAACAGCTCATGAATAATTTGTCTGCCACGTACTTTTCCCTCTGTCTCCTATTCTTCCCTCCTCTCCCTCTCTTTCATGCTTAAAGGGAGGATAAGGAACACTGAAACAATGAATTATTTTGACTAAATTAAGAAGAAAACTCAAGCAGCAGTGTTCTTGAAACTACTTGAAAATAGAAACCATTACATTGGCAACTTATTACATAGTAATGGTGCACTTATGATTACCAGCTTCTAATTCAGTTGAGCTAACAGGTGACAAAGTGATTAATCCTAAATAGTCTGACAAGATGTCCTCACTAAACTTAATTTCTAGCTTGTAAAAAAATAAACCATTACAACATATCCTTCCTTAGAATTTGATTTGGGAAGAATAAACACAAAATAGTCTATGTTATTACCTGATATAAAAGTTAATGCAGAGGTTTTTCTTACCAAGTTAACAACATAATGCAGAGGATTTAATAAAACCATAATTTCATAAGCCAGGGCTAAAAAAAATGTTTGCTGCTAACAGCAAGCAGGAGGTATGGTGAACAAAACCTTACTGAAAAGACAAGTCTAGGGCAAAGTAGCAGTGAGGCTTTGACCATTTTGTCCTTCTCTGTAGGGAGTTATCCTCCACAAGACTAGACAGAGAGATCATTTTCACCCCCAAGTTGTTACGCGGTCATTACCAGGATAGTTCCTGCAGGCAGCAATCAATGAAACACAAACGTTTCAATATGGATTGGCAGGTGTTTTTTGTCTCCACCTAAAGTGAACACAAAAATAAAACCTGCATGAAGAAAAGATGCCACTATTATTTAGTCCAGGCTAGCTGAATTTCAGCTACAATAGAAATGCATGGTGATTCTGACTTGCCTATACCAGATGTCTGTTCTCAGTGCTGACATTTATTCTTTACATCATTCACTGGAATAGGAGACAGTAAGTAAAATATGAGAAGAAAACATCTATTTCATTTCAAATTTGCACATCTAAGGATATAAGTTACTAAGCCCCTGAAATACTGGTTTTTTAATTCCAAAAGGAATAATCCAAAAGAAGAATACTAACAAAGAAGGAAAATAATAAAAATATATTTAAAAATGCTGTTAAAGCATCAACTTGTTCAAAAACAATGCTGCTTAGCTAAACTGTGGCATTTCCTCATGATTTCTGTGTACATGTTACATAATGAGCTGGATTTGCACTGAGGGCAGGAACAGCAAATGCTGTTTATATTTCCTCACATATAGCTAACAGAAAGAGTTCAGTACTTCACCAAAAAAAATCCAAAAAACTCCACAAAACCCAAACCAAACCAAAAGCTTACAGGTCTAAAAGCTTTCATCCAAGAAGTAATTGAGAAAAAAAAAAAATCCACACTTACATAATTTAACAGCTGCTAAATCACTAGTTTTAGGCCGTTTTTACTATTTCAGAAAACATATTTGTGACTGCTGTATATCATAGTTAGATGCATTGAGACTTATTTAATTCGAGAATACTATTTTGTGAGTGATTTTTTCGAAGTGGCTTATTAGTATAAAATGAAAAAATTAAATAGGGTAGGTGGAGGAATATTTTACACATTCATGCAAATCATCATGATGGATTATAAACACAGGCATGTATGTGTGTGCATAAATACAAAATAGAAAAATTATTTAACTGAGAGTCTGCTGTATGCAGCACTTTATGGCCTTGGGAAAGAACCACGTCAAATGCCATTTGATGATGCTCAGCCAGGCACATATAAAGGCACATTGCACCAATAATATTTGACAACACTGGCTGTGCTTTTTCTGCTTCAGTGACTAGCTTGCTCAAATTCTGGGCAAAGTAGCACACAAATAGTTTATAAGCAGCTACACTGTCAGCATCATCCTTTTAAAGCAATGACCACACTAGTTTCTAATAAATATACTTCACATTTCAGGTTTGAACTTATGAAGGGAGAGAAAAGAAATATATTAGTCCTAGGTCACCAAAAAGATGTAATTGAAAACAAAATCACCAGAAGTTAGCTTGAAATTCAACTTTTATGTCCAGTAAGCTCTTATTTTGCTTTGAGGGTGCTTCCAATGCTTTCTTTTTTTGTCAGTGGCCCAGCAAATACTGAGCACAGTTCCTGCATCTGGACAGTGGGTTGAATGTATCTAGTTTTGACAATCAAAACTAGATACATCGCAAAGCACTGAGTTTGGCAGCAGTAATGTCCTAACTATTGGTAGGAATGAATATGCATTATAAGAATGATGTATGTGAAAGTCAAGAAAGGCCAGGCTTCTTCCACAACTTTAATAGCCACAAATCTATCCAGCTAACAGATCTATCCAACTTAACCATGACCAGATGCAGTTCAAAAGAATTACCTTTAGATTTTTGCTGACTACATAGGTTGATGACAGAGACCAAAGGATCGCAGTACTTGTTAAGACAGACCTTTGCTAAAATTCACCCATCTACAGGGATGCACAGACTGACTAGATGTTTCCTCCACAACTGTTTAAGTTCATGGCAGGATAAGATTATCTCTTTTGTGCAGCTTCGCCATCTGAAATGGCACAAAAGGCTGTATGCAAGAAATCAGTCTCAAGAGTGAGAGAAGGAGAGGGTGGGACCAAAAAGTGTGCCCAGAAACTGAAATTGTGAATTATTTCTTGGGGAAGAAGGAAAAAACATCTGACCTGTCCCTAAGAGAGTTTGTTCTCCATCTCGTCTGGAACTATCCCGTCTCTACCTTTAAACTGTATCATGACTGACAACCCAGCCTCATTCTGTCTGCTGGCTGGGGACTGTCCATACCTTGAGACACTCATTATGAGGATGCTCTCGCACAGTTCTCCCTCCCAGCTTCAATATTACATACAGCACACAGGATGTAGGGTTTAAAAGAAAATATGAGGTGAAAATGAAAGCACTCCACTAATTAACTGTTCGGACTTTTTTTGAGCTGTTCTTTTTCCTTGGTTTCAGAGCCTATTAATCAATGATAATCCAAGACCTGTCACCCTGTTTTTCAGCCTTCTGGTTTGGAGACAGAGTTTCTCACAAATTTTCATGTAAACAAAGCAACGTTTTTCATAACTCTCTATATTGTTTACATTCTTCTCTTTAGGAAGGACAATTGATGGACACTTTCTCAGAGCAGTGGAATTGAAGAGGTTAAACCTCAGTCTTCCAATGTGGTCTCATTTCTGGAAATCTATATAAACTGAAAGAGAAAATCAAACTCCCTCTTTTCCCGCCTCGACTTGGCTGTGGTGTCTACAACTCTCTTGTAACAGTAATGCATCAAAGATCACCACAGCAAATTGCTGTATCAGACCTGTAGGTTTCCATTTATTACAATTCTTTTGACAAGTCAAAGAGCTCACACCACTTAATATTTTTTCCCCAGGAATTTGAGTAGAGATGAGAGCAGGAGTGGCCAATAAATGGATTAAAATGTTGTCAGCTTTGTTCAAACTTTGATATTGAGTCTCTTCTAACCTTGCAGCATTCTGTAACACACGGATCAGCAGTTTTTTCACTTCCCACCATCCTACATCCAGCCTTTGCACTGCTAGAAGGATTTAAGTCAGTACATTGCAAAAATAATTTTTGCTAAATCAGTCCCAAGCTCACTTCTGTTTACATTTACTCACATAACTCCTTTGACATTATGCTGTCCAAGTCTTCAATGCAATTAATTACCACTGTAGGATAACATATTGCATGTAACCTTCTAACCAATATTGTGGGTTTATGTTTAAAAATTAACAAAGGAAAATGTCTCAGTTCTGCCACAGATACATAATTTACAATTTTTATACAAACAGACACCATAACAGGATTTTCCTGAGACACCAAATAATTAACTATGCATTTTATTTAACTTGTATCTTCAAATATGGAAAGGAGAAAGAAGTCACAGACACATAACCAAACATTTATACTTCAATAAAACACATCAAAACATGGCGGGGGGGGGATTGTCCAGGGGGCAAAGAGAGATAAAGCATTCTACAACATTATTCTACAGAATGGTGAATTTTGAAGAGGAGATTTAGGGAGCACCTGGTATCTAACTTTAAAAAACTTTTTTTCTAACTCCAGCTTTATTTACATTAGCCAGTATATTAAATTAGTCTTCCCTTGTTCTCTTTATTTCCTTCAATACTCCTATGATGTTCAGTGAATGGCTCTGTTTCGTGAGCTGGATGTGAAGTCCAGCTGGACTGGAAGTGTTAAATATCAGCTGGTTGGTGCTTTTTCTCTCAGTTCTGGACTGAACCATATTGGCAGATTTCTGTGAGCAAGCCTGCATATCACCAAAGTAAAGTGTTCCAACTCCAACCAGCTATCATTTTCAGCTCATTAAATTCACTCTTCTTAAAATTAAAAAATTATAAGTGTAAAAATAGGAACATTTGAGTAGATGATCTATCAGTATATTAAATATGTTTTTGCATTAATTTGCAATTCTATGTTTGACCTTGATATTTTCCAAGGTTCTGACAATCAAAAAAGCAAAACAGCCTGCTGTAAACACATACTAACTAAATTTCTTAAGAAAGTAAGATGGCACAATATTAAGTGAGTTTATAAAAAAAGGTTATATTCTCCAATAGAAGTAAACAGTGACTTATTGACAGTCCAAAAATACTTCATTATCCTTTCATGGGAGTCACTTAAACCTCCACACAATTCTCTGTTATACCCTATAATCGAATTGTTTTCTTGCTTTGTCCTCCAGTTGAATAAGTATGATTTATACACCAATTTTAAGAAGTAAATTCAGCAGTTTAGTGTAGAAGATATCTATCTTCAATCTACAGTTTATGAGTTTTGTCATATGAAGCAATATACACGAAATGAATTTAAACACTATGTGATAGGTAAAAACCTCATACCTATTCTTACGAGCTGTCAATAGTTTTGTTTATTTTCTGAGTCTGTTTACAGTGCCAAAACTGTTGAAATTCACACACTGGGTATCTTCTTCAAATTGATTAAAAATATAATACTAGAGGACGAAGACATTTTGAGAAAAGAAGAAATCTCATTAATCTTTCAAGAAGTTTTACTTTCCCTGCTGTTTCCAGTCTGGCAGAAGGTTCAGCCTAGCACCAGAAATGCGTTGATTTCTGGACGTGTCTAAATCCATCCAATCAACATGCCTGTAGAAAAAATGTCCTTGGTTCCTCTATTTGCAGTAGAGACAAAGTATCAGCAGCTACACCCCTATCAACCCAACCTCCATCTGCAATTGACTTGTTCCAGCTCAGAACTGGAAGAACCAAGCATTTACACTGTAGAGCAGGAGGAAATGTAGGAATAGTGCTACATACAGAATTCCAGAATAAAAGATGCACCTTTTCTTATGAAGCATTACATTTAACCAGACAATATGAAAAAGAATGACAATATGAAGAAGACTGGACTGGCTTTCAGTCACACAGGAAAGAATAGATGAAGATATGAATCATCTTCTGTGGGGATGGCTGGTCAACATGTATAGGGTCTGTATGCCCTGGGACCAACATTGGACAAGGAGACTGAATAGGGAGAAGGGATAGAAACTAGAGGCCAGCCCAATAGCCAAGGGAGGAATGTGAGCCAGAAAACAGAATGAAGAGACAGAGGGCAGAAGCATGAGGGAGCAGACAGATACAGTATAGAAAAGAGCACACAAGCATGTGGCAAGCTAGTGTGAAGAATTCATAGAAGACTCTGCATGTCAAGACATGAACCATTACAGGTGGAAGAAATCCAGAGAACAGCAGCAGTGGAAATAGAAGCAAAGAGGAATGCTATAGGGAAGTGCTCCCCCACCAGTATCTGGCTTTGAACTGTTTCTCAGCATTTTTCCACTTTCCACAAATAACTACGGAATCTGCTAACAGTGTGTCTTGACTCCTTTGAATTTTAAGTCCCTCCAAGGGAGGCTTTTAAAACATTCTGTGCTACAAAAATGTAGCATTCTGAAATAATCAAGATGTTAAAGGTCTTGTGCTAATTGGACACACAAAATAAATGGACACTTCTTGTGCATTATGTGCCTTACTAACCCTTTTGTAAAACGGAACTAAAACCATCTCCTCTTTTCACATGGGTGCTGAAAGTTTCTTAGTATCCAAGTACCCTTTACTAGATAATAATGTTAAGTGTCAGAGAAAAGCCCAGAGAAAAACAGTGATAAACCCCATCAGAGAAAGATGTGAACAGAATATGTGAATATCCCACTAAACAACAAAAATAAGAGTATCTGCTGCTTCCCTGAGCATTCTGCATTTCGCTTTTCTTCTGGAACCTTCTGCCTTAGTTATTTTATTGCATCATCATGCGACTAAAATTGCATATGTTGAGGCCAAGGGAAAGGCTTACTTATTACTAGCAATTTATATTTTCCAATGTTTGACTTAAAACCTGTAGTTTGCCAATGTGTGTGGCAATCTACAATGCATTTAAAATTATACTACTGTTGTGGTATAGGAACAATATTCTCCATATCAGCAGCCGTGAAAAAAACCATGCTGCCACTCAATCCCATCTGCCCCTCCAACTGGAAGCACAAAAGGCAAAGATCACGGGTTGAGACAAGAACAATTTACTGGAAATAGCAATGAGATAAGAAAGCTAGAAACAGCAACAATATTAACAACGAAAGTTATAACACAAGGAAACTACACAGAAAGCCCTTCACAATATGACCAACTCATCCTCATCACATTTTCTCCCACTGGAAAGAACATCCTTCCTCTCAGAAGAAAGAGTCCCTTACTCCCACCCTGGTGAGGTGGTATAGAAGAACCTCCAAGCCACACCCCTCTAGCTACACTCCCTCCCAGCTACTGCCAAAAAATGAATTCTGTCCTGGTTGAAACCAAGACAACTACATTATGATATGATTTAATAAATTGTATGAAAAGGACATAAAAACCTTGTTGGGCTATTTTTCATGTTAAATTATTTCCATTCCAGACTCTGATTTGTGGTAACTAAACATGAAAAACTACTTCTTTCAGTATTGTCACCATTGCTTAACTGTAATTTACTTATTTGGAGTTTTAAGATAAAGTAGAGGAAGTGTTCATTCTCATGGACAAGAACTTAAATATATCAATATACACAGATGTAAAGATACATATATGCACATATACATATAAAGATTCATACATGCATATATACATATATGCATAACTTAATATAAACGTGTTTTCATGAAAGAAAAATAAATGTGCAATAACTCCTCTCTCTGTCTCTTCTCCCTGCTCCAACACTTCAGCCATAATTTTACATTAACATATCTCAATGAAAGACTATAGAAAGACTATATTTGGTTGACAACCACAACCAGCAATTCAAATTTAATCTTTTTCCAAGTGCAGGTATATGAAAACTTCTTAAATTTTTTTTTGTAAAGGACTGAAAATGTGTTTTGTTTCCTATATTGAAAATATACTTGTCCTTGCATTACATGTTGGATAAAAAGCCAATGATGAAACAATACGATGAAATTGTAAAACTTTGATTCATCTGTAGAACATCACTTGATAATGCAGCCTGCTATGTTAGACCCAGGCCCAGAATCTCCTGTTTCTAATGTCATTGCAAAATTCTGGATGGTATTTAAAAATCCAGCAACACGAAGCATATTTCGCAAAAAAATTAATTTCTTGTGTGTACTGGTGACCTTTTCATACTCATTATATATTCACTAACCTTCCATTCTACTTTGCTGCTGCTCATATATGAAGAACAACACTAATTCACAATGAAATAAGTTATGACAGCACAGATATCACTTGCACTAACTTTAGACAACCCTGAATTCATGTTTTCAGATTATTCTGGATACTGCTACATGCGTTTTCTCACCTGAAGTAGCCATTGCATCAGATTATTATTTAATTTATTCTGACACATGGATAATAAGCTGAAGGCTAGGTTTTTCAAGCCATTAAATATGTATTTATTTGTAACCCATTAGCTCACTGTAAACATTCATTCTGCCCATGTATAATTTCAATCCAAACAGCTTCATAACAAACCACAGACACTCAATCAAAAAATTCTTCATGAACCTTTTGAAACTGAACTGGTTTTAGTCTGCGAACTTGAAAAAGGGAGTTGCCACCTTGCTTGGGCCTTCCTGGTATGTGCAAGACAGGAGTTATATTCTATTGAAAAACCTAGGGGAAACCAACCACAGTGAAATACTCTTGTTTCTAAGGTAAAAA
Organism: Cettia cetti; assembly: GCA_013401135.1. NCBI lineage: Eukaryota > Metazoa > Chordata > Aves > Passeriformes > Sylviidae > Cettia > Cettia cetti. Next base: position 4,397 of record VZUI01049363.1, on the reverse strand, counting down.
CAACAACAAATTAAATACACAATGAATATTAAGCACTTTACAGCTAGTTAGCTGCACAAAGCCTGTCTTTAAACACGCAGTAGCTTTTACAACGGAATTGAAGTGAAAAGTTCAATTTAATTTCAGCTTCAGACAAGAAGTTGTCAATCAACGTACAGAGGATTCTGGAGCATGGTTATGTTGTCCACTGTAGTGTAATTTAATACACCCAAACTGGATTTGGCAGTTTCAGTCTTCCACATCCCAATATTTTTCTGAGTGAGCTCTGTGGAATTCTGCAAGCTAATTTTTAGGTTCAGGACAAATTAAACTCATAAGATCTTCTGGGGCAAAATGGGTAGGCTGCTATCTAAAGTTGTAGCTGAAATGTGACTGGAGGGGGAAAGCAGCAATAAGAAACTGGAACCAGGACAGGATGGATGAAGAAAGCACTAAGCATAGAGGTAAGATAGAAGGTGAAATGGGTAAGCCCCTTAAGTGGACACTTAAAAGGGAAGAGACTCAGTGAAAATTTGGTGTGAAGAGCACACTGATATAGAAAAATAAAGACAGAATAGGGAGAGCAAATTTTTTTTTAGGAAACTAACTTATTCAGCTTTTTGAATTTAAGACTTAGTAAGGAACTATCTACTTCTAGTAACAAAAAGGCACAACAAATGATGACTTTTGGTGAAGAAAGTATGACACACCCCCCTCAAACTCATGCTACATAGCTGTGTGACCACTCCAATTATTCCCTACTTGAAGAACAAACAGGAAAGCAATGCCTATAATCCCCTTTCAAGTTCATTAATATGACTGAAATCCAAATAAGCTTTACATCTGTTTCTCCAGTTTCAAACTGGAAGCTTTCCAGACTGATAAAGGATAAAAGATCTATTGGTGAAAAAGAAGTTTCATTTTGCTTGCATAGCAAATCCAAAAATACTTTTCTTATATACAGCCCAGATGTGATCTCTTAAAGTAGCAGCTCTGAAAAGCCGTAAGAAAAGCATGATTCTGAAAATCTGTTTGCGCACATTTGGCCAAAGACCTCTTCCACTGGAGATGGAAAAAGCATGTATTTGTGAAATTGTACTGACCTTGATAAAACTGGCCTAAAACAGGAGATTTGAAAATTAAATATGGAAAATTTAACATTAAAATACCATCCTTGAACATTTTAAAATGAGAAAATTCCTGGATTTTGTCTTAAAATCTCGATTTAATTTCATACATTATATACTTCAATTTCTACTTTTTATATATGAATTCAGGTGAAAACATGACAATCTGGTTTGTTATTCCAATTGCATGTAGTACTAATTCAATTAAGCTGTATTTATGGATTACAATGATTTTTATTTGTACATAAATTGTTCTGTGGGAGAACAAGAGAAAATGATACATTGAAACTTGGAGGTTGAAACTGAATGTGAAAAAAAATATTTCCACAACAGGATAAACAAGCAGTTTGCTAAAGAGGGTTGCAGAAATTCCATCCTTGGAGGCTTTCAAGACCTGCCTCGAGAAAGTGCCAAGCAATCTGGTCTAAACCCAAATGCTGATCCTGCTTTGAGCACAAGCCTAGCTGGAAGAGCTCTCAAGGTTCCTTCCAAAATGAATGATTATGTGATTCTAAGGCTTCGGAGTCAATCAAAATGTTTCTCTTGCTTCCTCTGCCAGATACCTGCTGATATGATAAACAGCCTCCCTCTCAGTGTGGAAAATGAGGAACAAGTATTGTGACCAAGTAGTATTTTCTCATCCTCATTGCTTAATGGTTTATCATCATTCTAAAGACATCATCACAACTCACGGTAATGAGAAACTAACTTGCTAAGACTTCGAATCAGTAAATAAAATAATCAAAGTCCTATTCAATCAATTACTGTATATCCAGATCTCTGTGTTAAGTTGAAAGAGAAAAGAGCAGATAATCTAATTAGAAATTGAGTGCTTATAGTTTAGAAATAAAATTACATTAGAAGGTCAAATAGAGTATGTTATCACATACTAATTCCAAAATTTGTGATTTATTGTTCCAATACCAAAAAGCTTTGTAAAAAAATGACAAGAAAGACCAAACATGAAACAGGTGCAGCTGATGCGAGATGACATCTCTTGTTATGCCTACTTCTGACAAATCAGAAAAATAATGCTGCAAACATGGAAAGATTTCACATATATCTAAATAGCAAGAATCATCTGAAAATTATTCATATGTATGTGTCAAAATCTTTTCATACAGAAGTTCAGAACTTTGATCAGTGTAAGTATCTGCTCTTCTTTCCTAATTCTGCAATGACATGAGCTCTGCAGTTCCAAGACAGGCAATGTAGGGGACTTAGGAAGGCAAAACCGGCAGCATGTTTGTTAATTTAGAAAAATCTGGGCAGGTCAGCCCAATCTGTTTATTTTTCACATCATGCTAATGTGGTATTACAACTATAATAACCATATTACAACAATTATTAATAAGATAAACTTTTATTTGTTATTAATGAAGTGCAACAGAACAGTGCTCTCTTATGACCAAGCTTCATGGAAAGATGCATTTTCATCATTGTGTTTTCCTGGACTGGAATGGTTTTAATAAAATTAGGTACACAAAAAAAAAAAGCTGTAAGAGAAAAGAACAGAACTCTTAAATGTAGAATAAATGCTGTTTTAGAAAAAAATAACTTTACTTTAAAGAAGACTTTCATAGCCTATTGTAAAAGTCGTGGAGGTAATAAACTATGATATTGATCTGGTATTATCCAAGATTAAGATTATCCAAGTCAAAAAGAATTGCCTAACCTGGAAATCTAACCTTAGTGAAACCAATACAAATGCAGTATGTAGAGGTACAATATATGTAAGCTAAGATGTATTTCAAAGGCTTAACAATTTACTTCTTATATAGCTAATTATAACTAATTGCTGGGCACTTATCTGTCTGGAAGTAAGACTGCAAAAAGAGTTTTGTGTTTTAAAAACTGCATAATCATTTGCAAGTAACCATGGGAACCAGCATTAACCAAAAAGTCTTTTTTTAGTGCAGCTCTCCATTAAACATATAAACTTCACTGCGTCCCCCCCAAAGCCCTTTCTTTGTTCCTCAAGCTTTGACATAAAATATTAATTTAGGTCTAAAGAGTGAATTTAACTTTTACTGTGGAATGGAAAAAAACAGGACAGACAATAAGAATCAATTGTTTTCACAGCTGCCTGTTACCCCCACTGCAACTGGGATAATTATATACAGTCCAGAACACAACTGATTTACATAGCGACTATTGATACAGGGCTATTACACGCTATTCTCACTCCTATTAAAGACCATCATTCACTCCCTTTTATGTATTGCAATTTCAAGAGACCCTGAACATGCCCTACAAATACAGACTTTAAAAAAACATACTTGTAAATTTAAAAAATAAACCCACAAGTTTGTCACTTGTAGAATACCACAGAAATACTTTGTATGGAAAAAATGGTAGATTTTTTTATTCTCACAGTCAGCAGCTAAACCATCACAGTGGGAGAAAATTCCAAGTTTCACATATCTATGTTGTTGTTTAAGCTGCACTATGACCTGGAAAGTCCAAACAGATATTGCTAAAGACATGGAAATTAACTGATCTTTTCTTCCTTAACTATAAATAACTAAATCATTCTCATAGAGAAATAAGGCTGAAAGAAACCAAATGTTTACTAATCATCAGCAACTGACAGAATGGTGAACTACAGGGAGTTAATTAGGCAAATGCCTTTAGCTAGGTTATCTCAGATATGCATCTTTAATTAAACAGCTAAAATATCTACCTGTGTATCTTCAGTTCTACTGGAATAAATGGGTGCCATTTTAGCAATTATATTTCAAAAGCATCACACAGTGCTTTGAATTGGATAGGCTCATTCTCTGGGGAAGGGCCATCTATTGGGCTTTCCTCAAGTAACACACAGCTGCTAGTTTGAAAAGTAGCATTACTGTAACCTGGGGGCAAACTGGTATTCTGTCCTCATAGCAAGGGTTGTTCACTGTATGTACAAGAGAAAACGCTGAGTTTCCACATCCAGGCATGAAGACAAGTTGCCTAAGTGGGATAAGAGTGCACAGCTAAACAGAAATAGACTACACCAGGTTATCTGACTTCCCACTCTGTGTGCAACAGCTTTGGCAACTGCCCACCTTACAGTGGCAACTGATTTTCCTGAAGTACAGGATATTCTGTTTCTGCAGATATTTTCAATATGACAAGTTTCAAGAATCATAAGGTTATACAATACTTAATATTATTTACTTATCAAGAGATTCTTGGTAGTCACCTGCCCATCTAAATGCAATAAACAAACACTAAATATAAAGACATAAACAGTAAGATGTAGAACATGAAGAAATAGCAAAAAGTGGGGGGGGGGGGGGGGGGGGG